>LKTO01000512.1:0-36084 GCA_001399465.1 Hymenoscyphus scutula | reverse complement strand
AAGGGATAAGCTAACACAAAGGGATAAGCTAACACAAAGGGATAAGCTAACACAAAGGGATAAGCTAACACAAAGGGATAAGCTAACACAAAGGGATAAGCTAACACAAAGGGATAAGCTAACACAAAGGGATAAGCTAACACAAAGGGATAAGCTAACACAAAGGGATAAGCTAACACAAGGGGATAAGCTAACATAAGGAATGGGTAAGTCAGCGGGGCAGACAGTAAGCCGCCAACTTGGAATATTTTCAAGGGGGGAGTTGGAGGATACCGAGTCGACTTAGGGACAAGTAAAGGTAATTCTCCCCATCATCGAGAGGGCAGCGATCGAGTTCCCAACTTCCCATTAAGGATTTGTTTATCCACGAACCATCCAAATATCCTGGACCAAGGAAACGGAACAAATAAGTGTGAAGTGAATCAACTCTTCAAAAGGAGGATTTCGTGGTAGAGACAGTAAAACACTGATGTAAATCCAACAACACAATACGCACAGAGAAGACAAGCGAGCCATGGATCAACCCCCATCAAAAATATACAATTGATAAAAGAAGAAGAAAAGAAGAATCCATATTTTACAGATATCCCAAGAAATTCCCATCTTGCTGGTTGATAACATTTACTTCATGATGCCTTCTCCTCCCCAGCCTTCTCATCTTTAACCGCATTCTCCTTCGCATCCTTCCCATTCGTTTCTGGTGTCTCAACCTCAGTACTCTTCTCATTGGTCGTCTCAGTCTTCTCCGGCTGAGGTGTTACTTCCGGTATCGCTTTCTTAACTTTAGGAACCGTCTTCGCTTTCACAAGCTTGATCAGGAAATCAGCCGTGTCCCCTGCCCCATCCAAGCCCCCAATCTTAGTTTTGAAGTATTCCACATCGCGAAGCATCCTATCTCATATTAGCAAGGCGATTTTGCACTTCTGTCAAAAGATCACATACCTAGTCTGTGCCCCCGCGCTCCCCAAAACAACATCCCCAAAAGCCTTTCCCCACTGCTCCTTATAACTCTTAAAAACCGGATCCATAATCATCCTCACCGTCCCCGCCGCAAGATGTTTATTCAGCACGCGATGCAGCGTACTCGTCTCCTTCGTCAGCGTCTCCATATACCCATTCACATTCCCCTTATCTTCCTTCTCCCAATCGATGATCTTCATAGACCTAGCATGTGCCGTCGCCCTCCCAGCCATGATATCGACCAATTTATCGTAGATGGATTGTTGATGTTCGAGGTACGCACGACGGACCTTATCGAACTCGCCCATGAGGTTGGAGACCGCAGCGCCGGAACCCGCATGACGACGGACAAATTCGCGGATGTGGGGGATGAGCGTGCTGATGAATGATAAAGCCTGGGAAGCGAGCGCGAGATGTTTGGTAGTGATGTTTTTCAAGCCTGCGGATTTTGTTGCTCCGGCGCCGAGGATGAGTTGTGTGCAGCGGGAGTTGAAGAGTGTGAGGTACGAGAGGATGGATGCGGCGATTTCGGAGGTCATAGATGGGATTCCGGTGTTTAGGAGGAGGAAACATGATATTCCGTGGAGACATAGGAACGCAGAAGCTGGGAGAATGAAAGATTCGCCTTCGATGACCGCGGATCGGGTAGTAGCTTTGGAGGGTGCGTTGTTAGGAGTTGAGGTACCAGAGGTACCGTTATTTTGGGAAAGTTGTGGGACTGATAATGAGCCCGTTGAAGGTTGTGAAAGTGGTTGCCATATTTTACTTCCGACAGTCCAAGCTTCTGCGTCTTCTGTGCTTGCAGATAGTATTCGAGTCAATTCTTCGTTATCGGATTCTGTGAAATCTTTTGCTGCCCAGGGATCAGCATCCATACCGATAGCCAAGGACTGCCGCTCAGAGTCGCATAGCTGGTTAACATAGTCTTTTATGTGACCATTGACGACGTTTTTCAAAGCTGTTCCGCTCCTCCCCGAGACTGCCTCGCATTCATTAGCGAAGAGTAGATTAAGAGTGAAATATCTCAGAAAACTCTCCACAGGAAGATGTACTGTTTGCTCAGATCTCACTCGCAGAACCTTTACTATCTTATCTTGAGCAATGTCGACAGCTTGGCCTAAGAGATTTGACATATCTAGAGCTATATGCATCTCTTCTTGGATATTTGGACCCCCATTGGCCCGCGCTGCTGCCAGTCGGCCGTCAAGAGCTGCTATATTTGGGCTTCTTGGTGGGGATTTCATTCCATTTAGACAATCCGGATCCCCAATCGTGCTCGTAACATCTAACAGGATCTTGACTTGAGTACCGAGTCTTCTTAGAGTCTCCCCCACGCCAATGTATGTTTTCATGAGAAGATCCTCGGCGTCATCAGCGTCCAAAGCTCTTAAATTTCGTGCTAGTATTGAAGACTTTTCTGCTTGCGACTTTTGTCTTCCGGCCCCAACCGTTGATGTCGACATCATTGAGTCGGCGTCATCGTCATTTGATGCTGGAAGTGGACTTCGAATAATATTTCGAAGTTCTCGCAAAACTGATTCTCGGTACGCAGAAGTTGCTGGTGAGGTATAATTGGCGCGATGTAAACCATTCAGATTTGAAGCGAGTTCAGCCCTGAAACCGTCGCTTAATGTTAGGAATGTTGGGTACGCTGAAGCTTCCCGGTTGTGTGTACCTCTAGATCGCTGAGATGCACTACTCCAACGCTTCAGTATGTCAGAATTAGCCACGGAGGTAACATGACGGCGCAAATCCCCCATCAAAGCGTTGAGGAATCTTGTTTCGAAAGTCTTCCCAATACGCAACCTCAAAGTATCAAGATCATTCGTAACACCTTGTAATGCAGTGGCTCCACTCAGGTCACGGAGTTGGATACCAACCTTCTGGGATTCGTCTTCTTCGGTTTCGCCAGCAATAAGCATCTCCAAGCTGTCAATTGCATCCAGTGCCTTTTCAACCTCGCCGCTATCCACCAGAACTTCGCAATTGGCCACGCCATCCACAATCCGTTTGAGTTGCTGAACCGCATCTCCTAATTGTTTAAGGTTCTCCATCCGACGCTTTTTATTGACAATTTCCAACCCTCCTATGGCCATCTCTTGATCCAGTTCTGCTAGCTCTTTCCGTAATGTTTTTATGCGATCCACGGAATCAGCAGCCTCGGAGTGCAATTCTCGGAGTGATCCCAACGCGGCGAAGAAAGAGGTGGATGCAGTTGAAATCGACGAGATGAGATGTACTTCAATTGTGTCCATATACCAGGACAGTTTTTCCTGTAAAATCGCATTGGTTGCAAGTGCCTTTCTCGGTCCAGCTGCACTTCCATTTTGTCCTTTACGTTCGTCTGGCGTCCCTGGAGCAGGTTTGACTACCTCTGAACGCTCACTAACAACATCAAACGTACGGGGATTCTCCAGATGAAAGTCTTCCTCGAAATATACATTTGGAATTGTGGATAAAGGCGTAGGAGCGTGCGCTAGACGTCTGATCCCCCCACTTGACCTCCGACGTGGCATGGGGCTTTCGATGGATGATGCTAGTGAAGCCAGAGACGCCTTTTTTGAGAGATTCGGCCTGGTATTGGATCGTTGGTTTGGATCCAGTAAGTCCGCAAAGTCATCTAATTTGTTTCCCTTCCTCAAAAGTTGAGTCCCCCCTTCCTCCTCGTTGTCTTTGGCCCTCTGTAACGCATCATACAAGGCCCCGACTTGCGACAAATAAGACTTGAACTCGGATGGGTCGACATTGGGTATATTTGTCAAGGTGACAGGTGGGATATCTCGCGCAGTAGGTGGTTTATGAGTGCTGGACGCAGGAGCGGAAGTGTGTGGAAGAAGGCCAGTTCGGACAATGGGAGGTTGGAGAAGTGTAGAGATTGCTAGACAGTATTAGCCTTGGAAGAATTAAGATCTCTACTAAACTTCGGATTACCATTTTGACTGGATTCGTTCAAGCCATGCCAATTTGATGCCGTGTCCAATGCTCCTCCTATTGAATGTATCGAGCTTGCTGTTGATCCTCTCCTGGGTATATATCTATGACTGGAGCCCGGCCTATAACTCGTCAGAGAGGGGGCACTAATGGAGAGCATACCATGTATCCGTACCTAGGAAAAGGGTATTCACTTCGCAATGGCGAGTGGAGGGGCGATGAGAGACTATCAATAGATTGCCGGGGAGTTGCCATTATTCAAACAGTTGTCCCAACCCTGATTTTGTACGGATCTCAGCTTAGAATCTAGGGTGCCAACCTCCCCCAGAACCGAAGAAATATAACAGACGTCGAGAATATCGGGTTATGGTGGTGGAAAGCTTGTTCACGCGAGCCCAATAGAAGTGAAAAGGCCGCAGGGGCTTTCTGGCTTCGGAAAGGACAAAGCAAGTGATGATTTGCAAGAATCGTTATCGGGGTATCATTCTGGGAGGAAGCTATGCGAAGTTGGTAGCGGAGTTGAAATTAATGGTCTATTGGTATTGGTATTGGTACAGGATTAAGCTGTGTTGGCGCAAAGCACCAGATGCTGTAAAGCCTTGAGCCTTCTTTCAGCCTTCTCCCAGGATGATGTGTCTCACTGCCCGCTTCACATCACGTGATTAAACATTAAGCGCTTGTGCACATCAAGCCTAGGACCACAATGCTCCAGATAGCGAACATCTCAGCACACCGCACGAGAGCCGGCGAAACTGGACAAACAACACCAACGTCCATCCTCTCACCGATCTTAGGGCAGACCGAAAAGCTGTCTCGCGATGCCCTCCGGCTAGCTACCCCCTTAGCGACCGACAGCACGTATGGAGTACTCTTAGCTTCTCCCAAGCATTCACCACATGCCTTCCAACCAATTCTCGCAGCAGCCTGCATTGGATAGGATCGATAACCACCATGATCGTCATCACCACCCGCAGTTCCGCTCATCAAGAGGTCGCTTCATCAAAACCCCTTGAGCGTCCCTTCGATACCAACTCGCAGATACTCTTCCTGTGTTCTTGTAATGGAAGCTGTAAAACGAAGGGCTAGCCTGGGAGGGATAGACGAGAATTCACGTCCCAAAATTCACTCGCGTGGTGGGCAGGGAGAGCCCTGGGCCATTTCGGCGTGATACCATATTTTTCCTCGGTCGCAATCCTCTATTTCCGGTTATCAGATAATTGTTCTTCATATGACAAAGTTGAAGGCGCTCGGGTGTACATTCTATCCAATATGCTACATACCAAGTCTGCATTGTTTTTATCGCATACGAATAGGTTCGCCATCTGGGGTTGAGTTCTGAGGGGAGGCAACCGGGGGATCACAGGGAACTGACAAGATATCGCACTCCCATATCGTCGAGCCATCCACGGTCGAGTATGATCTGTGCCATACATACTCCTGAAGTGCTGCTTGAATTCCTAAATCAACCACGCAAGCAACAGTGTGGGCTGAGCATGTTCGTCACAATCACAATCATGACACCAGAATACGGGTAGCAACAATTTATGGCCTCCAAATTGGATCGATGCGAGTTGGTATTCAACTAGCGCAACACACATACTCGTCGAACTTCGTACATCGATGCTGTTTGGTAGAGACTTTCGCCGATACTCGTACCTTTGTTATGTACCTTTCGTTGTTCACGTCGTGAACTCGCTCGCAGGTGGACTGTTTTGAGCCACCTCACCCGCTCTCACGATTAGCAAGGGCATGCTACCACCAGCTCCAACTCGTGTGCAGCTCAATGCTGACTACTGATTCTGATTGTGCTGCGCATGAGGTGGGATTGCTATGAGAGAAAGCCGTGGTAGCAGATACTCCTCATCACCGACACTCACTATCACCTTAGCTCGTCAACGACGAGCGAACATCATCGCCATATTTTGTTCTTTGCCTCCTGGCTGGCTATCAGACAAATCAAGGCCCGTATTACATTTGCTTACAGGTGGTACAAGGTGTGGTGATGCTGGAAGTTTTCGAGTTCTCTTTGTTGTTTCTTGGTGAAATTATATACCGAGCAGCGTGAATGGGACGCTGGCGCGAACACACTCAAACTCGAGTTCTTGGAAGAGGAGGATTATGTTTCTTTTTTCTTTCTTTTTTGCTCTTGCTGGATAGGCTGAGCTTTCCGTAGATAACCTGCATACTCGTGTGACTTCAATATGTAATATCCGGTGCGAGCAGAAAGAGGTTGCAGGAGCGCTCGCCTTGTCGCCTTTTTGGGGAGCCGCGCGAGCGACGGAGCGACTTCCCAAGTTCAACCGCACGCCAGCAACCTTGAACCCCAACATCAATCAACTTCGACCGACCGCGCGACCAAACCTTCCACCAACGGTGAGTTCTGCTGGGGGAAACACATCCGCCGCCTGACGACTCTGCTTTCCACATTCCTACCTCCTTCTCTATCTCTATCTCCATCTCATCTCACGTTTCGTTTTCTGCGCTTCATCTTCCATTTCTTTTCATGCCAATCGGAGAGTCACGGGCATGCTGCCCAGCCTAACCGAGATGGGCGAGAAGCACATTTTAGCTTCCAAACCCACGGCCAGCGACACAGCCAAATCACGAACTCCCCCACAACGCTCTCAAGGCCGGTATGTCGCAATGAAAGACAGCTGGAGCCAAAGCGACGACCGCAGAGAACGAGGCAGAGTCGATAGAGGAGTTGCACAACAACGTAGGTCGCGTTCGCCTACTTCACGTCGCCACGAAGATCCCAAGGAGCGGGACCATACGCCTGTCAAATCGAGGCCCATATCCCGTCATCAAGACAAACCGCGCGAACGCAGCCACGAGCGCAGGAGGAGAACATCACGGTCACCGCGGAGGGACTCTGGGGAGGAAGTGAGGGAAAGGAATAAAGGCAGAGAGTTGCTGGACACGCGAGGCTCTGACAAGCCAAAACGTACCACAACTTATCAATCGCCATCATCGAGTAAGAGGCGCAAGACTCGGAGCCCTTCACCCGCTCGAAGTCATCACAAGAAATCCAGGAGAGAAGCTTCCCGCAGTCCACCACATTTGGAACGAGAGTCGTTGCGGCCTGAAAAGACTCGTCGGCCTCGCTCCCCACCTCCACCACGGAGGCGCTCAACCGAACGGAGACCTCTGGATAGTCGTTCAGAGGAAAAACACAAACACCATAGAGAATCGAGGACATACGAACGAAGAAAACGGTCCCCGAGTCCCCGGCCCAGTAAGACTGAAAGACCAGAATTCACTCGCCGTCGGTCGGTTTCGCGACACTCACGACGTGGCCGGTCTCCTGTAGGATATCCACCAAAGGTGCGGGAGCGATCTCCATTTGAGAAGATCAAGGATAAAGACCGCAAGAGAGCCCCATCACCTCAAACAGGACGTCGGTCTCCGGATACCGATCGTTACGAACCTTCCAGCCGTCCTCGACAACGGTCACCAGTGCCACATAAAGACTTCAAGGTCAGCAGAGGCAGATCTCCCAGGGAAAAGGATCCAAGATCAAGAGAAGTAGAGAGACCGCAACGTGGCGAATACAAATCGGAAAAGAGGAACACAAGCCGGCCGCGGATTTCTACCACTTCAGGAGCTGATAGCATCGAGGTGAAGCCCTCGAAGCAATCACCCACTACTGCTTCGGGTGCAAACAGCATTGAGGTGAAAAGAAAGTCGGAGAAGATGAACAACAGAGGCTTCTATGGCGGACAGCAGGGTTACAACCCACATCAACAGATGCAAGCTGCATTTCCACTGAAACCTCAGTACAATCAGGGCCCTCCCATGGACCCCAGACAATTTTCTCAGTCTCCCCAACATCACATGACGCCAAACTCTTATCATGGATCACCTCAAGCACAGTCGCCATACTCTGGGGGTAGAGGTGGGTGGGGAGGACCACAATACTCGCCTCAACCGTAAGTCCGCTTCTTGGTGTATGTTTTCGTGGCTAACGGTCGATTTTAGACAATACTCTCAAAATTCACAACAAAACCCAAACTACCAGCAGCAACAACATCAAGGGGGTAACAACTTCAACAATAGTCCTGGTGGGACGCAGGGTCCATTTTATAATAACAACAATAATCCGCAATCTCCTCCATACCAACAAATGGCGCCGTCTGGGCCTATGAATCAACAGTATCAACAAAACTATCGTGGTAATCAGCGAGGATTCAGAGGGAACCACTTTAACAATGGGATGCGCGGAGGGCGTGGTGACTTCCGAGGTGGTCGTGGTGGTCATTTCCAAAACCTCCACTGGAACGCAGGTGGAGCTGGTCGAGGGGGGATTCACAACAATTCCGGGCCAGCCACTCCCCAACAAGCCTCTCCACAGCAACAAAATCCGCCAAACTCAGAGCCTCCTCAGGCTGTTGCTTCTCAGACTGCTCCTGAGGAAAAGCCCCAAGCTGAAGAGGAAGAGGACAATGAAGATCTCTTTAGACCTTCCAAAGAGTTGCAGGTGGAAGAAAGGGATGCTGGGAAGAAGGACACTGAAGAAAAGCCCACTCCGAATAAACCAACTCCCACTGGACCTCAAGGCCAACAACCCTCGAAATTTAGCTTCGCTTTCAAAGCTTCAACGAAAGTCACTCCCGCCACGCCAAAACCAGAAATTTCCCAGAAGTTAACTGCAGCCCCCGTGAGAAGAGAGAGTGTCCAATTGAGCCCCGAACGTACCCGAGTGCCACCAGCACGACCAGCACCGGGCCCATCGCGGTCGGCAGCAGTGTCAGCAAGGTCTGCGCCAACTCCATCAAGATCTGCTCAAACACCAGCAAGGTCTGCACCAACACCGGCTCGGTCTGTACCAACTGAGCCAGCGATTACCAGACGCCCAGAATTTCGTGAACCACCACCACCTACAACGCGAAAAGTAAAGAAGATGATGAAACGACAAAAAGCGAGACCACAATTAACAGAAGCTTTCAAGAAATCCGATTCAGTCTATTATCGAAAACCCGGTAACGAATCTGTGATCGGCTCCGGAACATATGGAAAAGTCTTCAAAGGTATACATGTTTATACAAAAGACATGGTTGCTTTGAAGAAGATTCGTATGGAAGGGGAACGAGATGGATTTCCAGTCACTGCGGTCCGAGAAATCAAGTTACTTCAGTCCCTGAAACATCATAATGTTGTCGATCTTCGAGAAGTTATGGTGGAGAAGAATGACTGTTTCATGGTCTTCGAGTATCTTTCTCACGATCTTACCGGTCTTCTTAATCACCCCACTTTCAAATTGGATCCAGCGCATAAGAAAGATCTTGCAAAACAAATGTTCGAGGGCCTAGACTACTTACACCGCCGCGGTGTTCTCCATCGAGATATCAAGGCAGCCAATATTCTTGTCAGCAATGAAGGCATATTGAAGATTGCTGACTTCGGACTTGCACGTTTCTATGCGAAGCGCAGGCAACTTGATTACACGAACCGGGTCATTACCATTTGGTATCGGTCTCCTGAGCTTCTTCTCGGCGAAACACAGTATGGACCTGCTGTTGATATTTGGAGTGCCGCCTGTGTGCTTGTGGAAATCTTTACTCGCCACGCCATCTTTCCGGGTGACGGTGGTGAGATCAGCCAATTGGAAAAGATATATGCCATTCTCGGAACACCTAATAGGACTGATTGGCCTGGGCTAATAGACATGGCATGGTATGAGCTATTGAGGCCATCGGCCAAGCGACCAAACGTCTTTGCTGAGAAGTACCGGGAACGTGTCACACCTGCAGCGTACGAACTGCTGGAAGCGATGTTCCAATATGATCCTGTCAAGAGACCCTCTGCATCTGATGTCCTCGAGCATCCTTACTTCACAGCGGAGGAGCCAAAACCGAGACAGGCTATCGAGTAAGTGCCCATCTCATTAGCGTCTCTGTATTATACTAATATTTTGACTTTAGACTCTCCAAATTAGAAGGCGACTGGCACGAATTTGAATCCAAAGCACTCCGCAAGGAGAACGAAAGAAAGGATAAAGAAGCACGGCGGCAATCTCAAAAGGACGCAGCGATAAAGGCCGAGAAGGAGAAGAAGCGTGCTCCGGAAGGGGAGGCAGCGGATCGTGAGGCGAAGCGTGTGCAAATGGCGCCTCCTAGCGTACCCATAGCCAAGCAAGCAGAAGCTATGAAATGATGGCTTAGATGGTTTGTCCGATTTTTTCAATCGGTTTGTATGAACATATAGGGACAGGGATTTAGGGGAGTTTTGCTCTGCGGCATTTCTCTCCCAGTTTGATGGGCGTGGAGTAATTCAAAAAGTGGCTCGAAGAAGGGAGCCTTCAGTCATAAAGGAAAGAAAGGGTACTTCTTAACCATTGGGTGCATACATTTGGGAGTTCTCAATGTGCCGGGCGTTTTTTTGTTTTGCGAGGGAGTGGGGACTTAACTCCTTTTTTGGGGGGTCAATTTGCATTTGATGGGTGTACGATTTTTTGTAGCGAGGGAGAGAAGGGCATATCAACAGCGAGTAAGAAAGAATAAAGTGCATTTTTTGCATCTGATGAAGATCTATTGGTGTGTATTGGGGACAGCATGAGCATAAGCTGGGGTTTTGAGCTGATTGAGTCTGTAACATGTATGCACAAAAAAAGACTATATAACGTTACTCCTGTTACTCATTCGTATTTGTGCCACTGACTACCTTACTTGGTTCGTTTCTGCGTCGTTCGAGTCGAAACCCTCGCTTAACTGGCAAATTGATCATGGTGAGGAGGGCCATTAGTGAGGAGAGCCATTAGTGAGGGATATTGCCCTCTCCCTCTAACCTGGGAGCGAAAGGGCTACCAGCACCTCTGCGAACGTGACCGCTACAACCTAGGCTGACTGTAGCCTGCAGGTTGTTTTGAAAGGTGGGGGCCCCCCAGCCTCTCTGAACACAAGCAGACTTCACATCCTAATTTCACGACACGACAACTTCGCAAAACATACCCAAATGACCGAAACAAGGCGACAACTGGGCTGGGAAAATATCTTCCAATGCTATCCCATTTTTGACAGCATCTGTGCTTATCTGGAGCCTAATGACATCTTTTCTTTCCGCCAGACGACCAAACAACTCCTCCCGTTTTTCGAGACTCTGTTTCGGAGCCAGTGGAATGTTGATCGGAAGCTTGGTCGTTTTTTGAAGGACCCTGTTGGGTTTAGAGGGAGGATGGGGAGGTGTGGGGCGCTTATTTCTGGGGGGTTTGCGTTGGGGTTTTTTGATAGGAGGGTATGGCGGGAGGGGGACCTAGATGTTTATTTGAATGGCTCCCTGGACGGCTCGAGTGATTTGAGGGATCCTGATGAGCTGGGGGAGTACTTGGCTGAATGTGAGGGGTATGAGTTGATGTCTACGAAGACTGAGGAGAATGGTGGGTTGGTGGAGTTTACGGGGAAGGTGTGGCATATTTCGAAGGTAAGAGTGTTGAGTTTTTGACCGTCCCTATGGTCTTAGGTGGAACTACAGAGTCTCAGAGGATGGAGGGGAGTTGGGATATCGATTTCTCTGGTCTTCTGGAGTTCCGGAGAACGAATCGACTTTTCCTGGAATTTCTTGAGCATTAGTTGCAAAGGGGATCGGACACTCGTGGAGAAAATGTCTAATTTCAAAATCATCACTCGAGTATGCTGACTCAATTCCAGGTTAAGACATATGGTAAGATAGTCTTCAGCAAGGAAGAAACCCGAATTCAACTCCTCTACACTATGGGAACGCCATTGAAAGCAATATTGAATGGCTTTCGTCAAACACTTGTCATGAACATTATCTCCTGGAATTGTGCCTACTCGCTTTTCCCAGATTTGAACTTCATCAAGAGGAAGAGCTATGGGATTAATGGAGATGATTATGGCCATGATGATGTGAATTACGAAGTTGGCGGGGACAAAGAAACGCCGGTTGCGAAATACGAACGCAGGGGATGGAAATGGGAGCGAGCAGCTGCGGAGAATGAGAAGAACGTGCGCTCGCTCAATACGGATGGTCGAAGAAGAGTTGGGGATTCTTATACATGGTCTATTCCACTTGACGGTACCGGTATCGAACCTGGGGATTGTGAGCCTGCGTC
This sequence comes from Hymenoscyphus scutula, assembly GCA_001399465.1. Classification (NCBI taxonomy): domain Eukaryota; kingdom Fungi; phylum Ascomycota; class Leotiomycetes; order Helotiales; family Helotiaceae; genus Hymenoscyphus; species Hymenoscyphus scutula. The sequence goes on along the minus strand of LKTO01000512.1, from coordinate 24,125 downwards.
CGTCTTGCAACACTCTTTCTTCAAGGTTGAACAGTTGATGCCGATGAGGAGTGGACCGAGACAATACATTACGCCGATGAGTGGACCAGGACAGTATATTATACACGTCAGGATTGTGGAGAGCTGTGTTTTGAAGTATGAATACACGACCTCGCTTGCGTACTATGATCCGCATGCATTCTGGGCTTTTTTGGGGAAGAAATTGGACGATTTGACCCATGCGGAACTTTTAAAGTTTCCCAAAAATAAACGGCCGATTCCCCTTCGAGAAGAAGGTCAGACTGAGAGGTATTCTGCGCGTGTTGGTGAGATGTCTGGGAGAGTGCCGGAAGGATGGACGTATTATGATGATTTAATTCCGAAGTTGTATGAGGAGTATATTGCCAAGGATGAGGAAGCTGGAGCGGAGAGAATGTGGTTTGAGAAGCAAGCGGGCAATTTGACCAAGGCTCAGAAAGAGGCACTGGATATATAGCCACACGGAAAAGCTTTATTTTTGTTATAGCTTAATTTGTATCTTTAACCCAAGAGGAGTTTTCACTATGCGCCAGAGTAATACCTTGGATTTCTTCTGTGATCGCTGTGTTTCTTCGTAGCTTCAAAAGTACTTACTTCAACAGTATGTCATATAAGCAGTTCAGAGCAGAGTAATTGGCTGCTAACATTACTCATTATTTTCGGAGTACTCTTAAAACGACTTCTTTTAAGTTAGACCAGTACGGCATCCTGAAACCACAAAACGCCCAAGAACAAGTAAATGGGAACTCCCGAAGTTTCACACGGGGAATGAAATCGTTGCTAAATTCTCTCTCTACTAAGAACAAAAATGAAAATTATGCCTAATTAACCCCAGAAGAAACTATACTACAAAATAAACGGAGTTTCTAAGCACTTACGCATCGAAACCCCCGCCTCATATTTCTATTTGTTTTTAAGTAACATAGAACGAATACTCTAGCTGGCTTTCGAGAGGGAAAGAGTAAGATATCCTTGCCATTATATCACGAGATAGAGAGAAAGAAAGAGAAATAGGCAGAGAGAGAGAAAATAAAATAAAGAGGAAGAGGGGGGATATTCCTCCCAGCGTGGGTAAGAAGGGTTTAGGAAGCAAAAATTTCTCTAAAATGCTTCAAGTCGTCATCGTATTAACTAATAGAGAATACGTAAATAAAGTTACTAAACTAAGTAGTATTTTTAGATATAAAAAGTTTCTTAGTACGTTAACATATTTTGTTCACTAACTATTAAATTATTATATTGTATTATAATTTTATATATAGTAGTAAGTTTAATAAAGTAAATAACTAAGATGAATTATTTAGTAGTATATAAAGTAAGTAAGATAAAAGTACTTAAATTATAAAAAGGTAAGTATTAAATTTACGTAAAGTAAGTTCTCTAATATATACTATATATAAATAATATATAAACTAAGTAAGGAAATCAATTAAAAGTATAGCTTTTATAGATAAAAAATAATTTAATATAAATTTTATCTATCTAGTAAGTTTTTTTTAAATAAATTAAGTATTTACTAATGACTATAGTAATTAAATATAGTATAAGCACGAAATACTTAAGTACTTAAGTAGTACTCTAAGTAGTTTAAGTAGAGTAGAGTAGAGTATAAGTAGCGTGTTCGTTGAGTAGAGTAGAGTAGTACTTAGAGTAGTACTCTAAGTAGTACTATAAATAGACTAAAGTATAAAGTAATTATCCTTAAAGCTAGTATTCTTATTCTTATTCTTTTCTTTCTCTATCTTTTTCTCTTTAGTCTCTTTATATAAGTAAAAACTCTAACTTTTCAAGCTAGTAATAGTTTTAAAAGTCTTTTTAGAGAGTCTATTATATAGCTTTAAGATAATTAAAGCTCTCTAACTAAATAGTCTCTCGCTTAGAGCTAAAGTAGCTAAAATTTATAGATACTTCCGAGCTAATATAGATAGAACAGGATAGTTAAGTCTATTTGTTTTCTACTAACTTAAAGAGGAGAACTATATAAATTAGTAAAGATTATTAGTATATAAGAAGCTTACTTACATCTCTTTTAGTCTTTCTTTCCTTAAGGAACTAAGTAACTTTATCTACTACATCTTCTTCTAGATAAAAGTCATCTAGTTTATAGTCTCTATTAGCTATCTTATAGATAAATCGGTATTTTTAAGCTCTGTTTTAAGACTTAAGTAAAGGTTAGTATATAATATATATATAGAGAGAGAGACAGAGTACTTATAACTTATATTTAGTAGATAGAGCTGTTATAATGTCTCCTATAAAGCTAGAAGAGAGGCCTATTCGTTTAAGAATATCCCTTTTAACTCTAGGATCTAAAATTAAAGCTAAATATAAAGCTTTATTTTTAGAACTTAGAGTTCTACTCTTTAGATAGTACTTACGTAGCTTAGCTATACACTTATTAATAGCTTCTATATATATCTTTTATATCTAGAAAGAGTAATTAGTTATATATATATATATAAATAGAGATAGAAAGAAAGAGAAAGAGAGACTTACTTTATACTTTTCCGCTAATTCTTCTAACTTTTTATAGATTCTATAGATAAAAGGTATAGTATAGTATATAGTAGAATACTTTTCAGCTTATAGTTTCTTAGTAGCTACTATAAAGACCTCTAGTATCTCTAGTATACTTTATAGAAACTTAATCTCTTTCTTTAAGACTATTAAGTTTTTATTCTTAAAGACCTTAGTTTTAGAAGTAGCTACTACTAAATTAATAGGTCTAATAAGAGCTAAGAAGTTAAAAAGCATATTATAAGTACTAGATTACCTAGTTTTTTAATCTAAGAATAAGTTAGTAGATAAATAATTAAGAAAAAGAGAGATAAAAGAGAGGTAAATAAAGACTCGCTTAGGCTCTTACCTAGTTGTAGTCGACGTCTATACTCTATCTCAAGGCTCTCTATTTACTTTTAAAAAGCCTAGTATTCTCTTAACTATATTTAAGACCTATAATAACCTTCTAAACCTTCTTCTAAGTAGATATATCTATATAATAGTTAGTAACTAATTAAGAACTAAATATAAAAGAGAGTTTTTAACTTACTTATTTCTTCTTTTTTCTCTTCTTCTAGCTCTATTCTATTAAACTCCTCTTCTTCTATATTATAGACACTATACTCGTTCTTAAGTATAGTTTTTAAGATATCTTAAACTACTATATTAAGGACGTAAGCTAAGTAAGCTATATCTCCTTAAAACTTATACCTCTTTATAGTAGCGTATATAGTAAAACTAGCTATAAGAGTATTATTTAGAGAAGCGTTATCTCTTATAATACTAAAGAAGAGTTAGTATATATATAATAAGAATATAGATATATATAGATACTTATCTAGAGACTTCTTTCTCTATTTTAAAGTCTTCTAGAGTCTTTATAAGAATTCTATTTATATAGAGACTAGAGTAACGTTCTTTAAGAGGTTATATAGCTAGCTAATAAGCTTTAAGTTTAAAGTCTTAATTTATAAAGTAACTTTATAAGCGAGAAATTTAGTAAAAAAATCTCTAAAACAGAACTAATAAGAGTACTTATACTATAATTCTAAGGTAGAAATCTTAACTTAGACTAGTCTAGCTATCGAGAGTAAGACTAAAAGAGCCTTAAGCTAGTATATACTCTCTAAGTTACTCTTTAATAGCTTTCTTTCTACTTAAATAGAGAGAATTAAGTTTAGATATAAGCTTAGCTCTATATATCTTAGAAGAACCTCTTTATAACATTAGTATAGAATTAAAAAGAATAATAAGACTTACTCTCTAAGGTATTAAATAAGCTCTTTAAAAGAGAGAGAGGAAATAGCTCTAAAACTTAAATTATTCTTAATAATAAAGTTTAAGATAAGCTTCTTAAAGTGTTCCTCCTTAAATTCAGGAGTCTTAGGCCTCTTAGAGGCTCTTTAACATTTAAAGTAGCCTTCTATAGTCTCTTAACTTAATTAAGATTCACTTTTAAAGTCTATATATATATTAGTATATATAAATAGATATATATATATATATAAAATACTAACCTATATCTAGATTCTTAAGAATTAACTTAACTAGTATAGACTTATAAGAATTAAGGAAGTACTTTATATAGTTACTTATAGAGTGATTAATATACTAATTAGTCTAGGTTTTACTATATAAAATTAGCTATAAGTATATAAGATAAAGAGAAGAGAGAGCTTACCGACAGCCTACTTAGAGGCATCTTATAGTAACAGTTCTTAGCTTAGTTCAGTCCTCTTATAGAGGATTATGATCTTTTCTTAAGAGTTCTCTTTAAAAGAGAGTAGGTTATTATAACGGTTCTGACCGCTACTCTACTGAGACAAGACCCTGGGAGGAACTCGGCTAATCAGAGGTGCCTTGCTTTAGCAGATCCCTTGCTTTAGCAAGATCCCTTGCTTTAGCAGATCCCTTGCTTTAGCAAGATCCCTTGCTTTAGCAGATGTCCTTGCTTTGGCATGCGCTGGACGCACCTCATGTATTTAAGAGCCTCCAGCTCCTGGGCTTCCGTCCCTTCTTCTCTTTTCTCCTTAGCTTAGAATCCTTGTATTTGACAGTTTCTACGATTCCACAACCTACACCGTGGGCCTTGCGTACGTGTCGTCACAGTTATTTATTAAGATTAAGACTATAATTAGTACTATTTTAAGCGTAGGTAATATGAGCAGCGTAGTTAAGAAGCATTTTTATTTAATTTAGCTTATTAAAGTATAAAAAACTAGTTTTATATATAAAAGATAATAGTAAGTATATAGGTTAATTTTTAAGAATAATTTCTTTATTAAAAAGAGCGAGAAATAAAGCAAAACTCTCTCTTTTTACACCTAGTCTCTAGTATTTTCTAAATTATTAATTAAGGAGAGAATTAATAATTTAATTTTAATTTCTAATAGATTTCTAATCTAATTTATAAACTTAATTATAAATAAGAATTTTCTAGAATTATTTTAGAAATTAATTAGTTTCTAGCTTATTCTATAGCTTATAAATTCTTATTACTAGTGTTATTTATACTTATATATATAAGAAACATTTATATATTATTATATAATTAATAGCTAATTTATTAAGGCTTAAAATACAGAGGTTACATAGTAAATAGAGTAGAAAGGAGATCTCGCGCAGGCTCTCGGATGCTCGGAAACGCTACTCCGAGCGCCACTCCGATACGGCCCGATTACTCCGTACTACTTAAGTAGTACTTAGAGTAGAGTAGAGTAGAGTAGTACTCTAAATCGGTTGAGTAGAGTAGAGTAGTGGCCACTACTCTACTCTACTCTACTCATTTCTCACACTGATTAAATAAATTTAAATTTAAATTCTATACTATCTTAAGTAATAAAGTATAGGAAAGATACTTATTTAATCCTTTTCTTAAAATAATTAAGTAAGAAAGTCTTAGATGATTTGGTTAGTTTAATTGAGTTTAAGGCAATTGAATTTCTTTTTAATTTAAAGTAAAATCAATATATATCTATAGTTTAGTATAGTATATCTAGTTAGCTTCTTATACCTCTATACTACGTATAGTTAACTTAGCTACTTTATTACAATTATTATCTACCTTATACTATATCTTTATCTTTAACTTAGAGTATAAAAGCTTGTCAGTCACGAAGAAGGCGCCGACAAGGATACTACTAATAAATAAAGTGTTACTGCCCGCTTCGCACGCCTTAAGCCGCTAATTTCGTGTTTTTGGAGGTCTGCGTGGAGGTTTTTAGAGATAGAATACGAAGAAGTAATTGAACACGTATTTATAATGGAATGATCAATGAAATTTGGGGGTTCAATATAGAGACGTGCCTTTGTTTTTGGTGACCCCTTGGTAAAATCAGTTCCGAAAATGACATTCCAAATACCTTTCTTGATATTGTTTTGAGGCTAGTGAGGTACAGTATGTAATAAGAAGTATCCGCACTATGATTATCTTTCTACTTTATTCTCAGAAAGCCTCTCTGGCTACTATGCTAAGCACGCTTCTTCACATTGCTCACAAAGTCCACCAGTAGCCGAATTCCGAAGTGCCACCAAAAAAGGGGCTCTATGAGTGATCTATTCCCCCTTATTTATCCATTCACCTAGAAATACTTAGTCCAGTATACACAAAGAAGTAGACTCCAACTGAATGTGACTTGGGATAGCTGACTGCTGATGTAGTCCTGGTTTACAATCCGAAAAGCTGCCATACTAAAACATTAAGTAGGGGTGGAGGGAGTAGTTCGTGGCTATCAAGGCGAAAGAGACGTCAATAGAAAGCCAAAACACCCCTCAGCACCCAAAAGAGAGAAGAACCTGGATCAAACTCGAAAATACCGCTTTAAAGATATACAATCAAAAAAAATTGTTTGCTGTGTAACCATATACAATTGCAGGGTTGGCGGTCTCTTAAAATATTTGTCTTTTCCTTTTGAGCTCTCTCTCTTCTCCCATCGATTCTGACTCATTGAACACTTTTATACTTAAGAGGTGTAGACGCAAGTTTCTACAGAATCTTCTGGAGTAAGAAAGCAATGAAAAGGAAGATCTTCCCACCCTTTACTCTTCTATATTTCGTTAAAGAGAGTAAGTTTCCTTGAGTTTGACTATAACATTTGAGACAACTTAAAATCTGCGACGGCTCACAAGTCTACAGTTCAAGTCCGAATTTCCATTTGAGATCTCTTTCAACTGGGACATTCTGTTTCCTCGTAATAACGCCGAATCTCAGTCATCGGACAGACTCTAGACAAAACTAAGTTCTTAGAGGGTGAACGCCTTTTTAAGCTACTTTAAGTATAAATGTTTTTGTAGGATACATAGGGAAGGAGCTCGTTAGAGTTCCTTTCCCTAATAAGGATAAGCTTAGGATACCTTCATGGCCTATAACCCCTCTCTTACTTCTTATTCTCCTCTACTATTAACATTATATATAATTTAGGATGTCTATTCTCTTTCAATTAGGGCATGCTTTCTTAGTCAAGTAGTAATGGGTAGAAAGGTAGATTGAATTTTCTACCTCGAGTGTTCTAAGTTTCCTTGGTTATTAGGAAAACGCTGTTTCTTTATTCTTTTTAATCGTCGCTTCTTATATTAATACTAATAGTACTTTTATAAGAGCTTTCCTATCGTGATCTCTTGACAGCGAGGATATCCTTGTCTCAACAAGATAAACAGTTGATAGAAGGATTGTTCAAGTGCCTAATCGGACTCGTTTTTCAGACGTGCCACACGTATGCGGATGTAATTTAAAAGAAGCCATCAGGAACATGATAGACACTATTATAAAGGCGATAGAGCATGCTGGAAACAACGGCATCAACGAGGGATCCAAAACTTGGCCAAAGAATTGCGCATCAGGGTTGGAGCCACCCAAATAGCCTGTCATCAAATTTTGCATTATGAAACCAGACTGGAGAGAGCCAGCCTCAGCGAATTCAACCAGAGACGAGATTGATCAGTTTTGCGTTTGGGTTCTATTGAAGAGTTAAACTGCCCACCATAAGCTGGCATATTTTGGTAATTCCAGATGCGGGAGTGTAGTCAGTTGTTCCAACAGCTTGTATTCTCATAACACAGAGCTGTAAATATATGACTATGTCAAACAATGTTGTTGGAGCAGGCATGAATTGGCCAAAGCCAACAGCAACGGCTGGGATGCAATTCGAAATTGACAGCACTAGCCCGCTATTCAAACACACCCAGTTGAATCTCGAGAATTTTGAACCGTCGTCTTTGACAATCGTGTCAGCGTCAGACTTCGTTCGTCTCTCGCTTGTAAACTCTCCTCTTCGAGCCTTGAAGGAGTGCTACATGGGTTGTAAGACCAACCATGACAGATCTACCAGCCCCTGTCCAAGCATTGCAGCCAGGTTCCCAATCACCCACAGGACCAGGTGCCCAGCCCATGTTTTCTGCCAGCGGGGACAATATTCCCCATCCCACAATCGTTTCAGCAAGCGTATTGAGAAATAGCCGAATGATAGGTTGAAAGTCCACAGCCACTTCGAAGCAACAGTTTGTCCAAAGACTGGAAGAATTGTGGAGAGACTGGGTACGAATTAGGATATGTTAGTCTGGGTGGTTGCTAGATTGAGAATAAAAAAGATGCAAACAAACGTACGTAGACTCCTGAGAGATTGCCAAACCTATCTCTCGAAGACCAACGGTCGGCACGGCTAGAATGGAGTCTTCAAAGTCTCCATCAAAATCCTCTTTCCCATTCCACTGGGTCCGCGTCTGAGGTCACATTTAATCCTGGGTGAGGAATGACTTTCTCGACGCAGAATGTTGATTTTCAAACCAGTCGCTGTGCCCTTGGGAAATCTCAAATTTTCCTTCAGTATCACCCGGTTTCGTAAGATCATTGTGAAGACAAGGCCAAAAGCAGACGTCCCAAGAGACCATATGCATATGCGTAGCAAACTGAGGTGAATATATGTCCCATCCGGTGCTGGTACGAGAAACTCTAGTGCGGCAACCAATACAACCAACCTAGAAGTTGCTGGCATTGCTCCTACGGAGGTACAGCGTGTAAAGATTTTAACGCCTACATTCCTGTCACCTAACTTCAACTCCACGTATCACAGCCAAATTCTGTTCAAATTACTTCGTTCAAATCTGTAATAACCACTGATTAACTGACTATTATCATGCGAATTTTGAGAACATTTTAAGGCGTTGTTGTTGTGATGCGTGGGGTTGAATCTAGGTGACAGGGATGTACAGAGCTAGCTACAGTCTGAACCAGAATGTTCGTAATGGAAACAAGAACCCCTAAAGCCCTAAATCCAACCATAAGATGACACTGCGCTCGGCAACACCAGCGTGCTGTGGTCCATTTCTCAATTTCGGGCCTGAATCAGCTTTAAGTAAGCTGTTCCACCAGCAATATCCTCTTCACCCTGGTTTCACATTTTTGAACCGATCGAAGCCCTCGATTAACCGTTTCGCAAACTCCTTGGCCGTCATGTTACTTTGAAATTATTCTGGACTCGATAGCAAGCGTCCATCTGGATAGTTCCCCCGCCATATCGCCTAGCGTATAAAAATACAAATATACCCCAACTCATTTCCACCCGCTGTCAACAGGGAGTTGCGATAGCTGATGTTCGAAGATCTTGCCCGATTGGGTGACCTGCTGCGGTTTTGAAAGAACGTTGTGTAAAGTTGCACCTGAGATTGATAGGTCAGTCGGATGGACCTGCCAGCCGCGGGGTCGCTTATGGGGTCAATATTAATGCCTGCTGCAAAGGACGAACCTAAGGACGCGTTGTCCTCTTTCCTTTTGGGCTCGATATTACGTTTGGCGGAACTGATAACATGTTTGCTAGCTGTCTTCTTTCGTAGAAAAATTGCATTTGATTTTGTCCTGACGAAATTCGAGTTCTCGGATGCTTAGCGCCCGACTAGCGGGAGTTGATGAACGATGAGCATTGATGATTGAACAACGATTTGGTTTACTATGTTTGCTATTCTTCCGAAATTTCAATAGTTTTTTCTCTGGTCAATTTAGCTGAGACCTAGATATTTGCATAACTTGCATTCATACTTTTGTTGGTCTCGAGGCAGTACTGCTTTGACCAAACATAATGTTTCCGTTATCATTCAGCGCACTTAAAATGTATCTAGTTTTCTAAAGGAACGATTTCATAGGCAATTTCCCCTCCACCTTCAAAAGTGCAAAAGCTATCTTTGAAGCTGTGGCGTACCAATAGATGCAGGAGTAGGGGGTAAGTCGCGCTGAGCGCTTAAATGCTTGAGAGAGTGGTTGGAATTTGACGCCGGCGCTAAAAGTATCTACACTCGAAACGCAAATCTCTTTTTCTCGCTGCGCCACTTTCAGTGGTTTAATTATGCCTACTTGAAGGAATATTGGTTTATCGTTTATTCTTATCTGTTGTACGATTGTGGGACTCCGGTGCTTGCATCCCAACCGCTTCCTCCCGCCTTTCTTCAGCTGTAGGTGGGTTTTGACTTGTCTTCTTTCACCTAAGTTCGAAAAAGGATACAATATAAGACATGGCTGCTTGGCGATCTTTGAAGCTAAATATATTGTATAAGCAGCGACTCAAAAGAAGGTCTAACTCAGTATCAATATTCGTCTTTGGATCAAAACGTTCATTTGGACATTCTATTCTCTTTTCTTCTCAAACCACCATTTCTCTCTCTTCTACCCTTCAAGTATTGCTAAATGAAGCCCTCGAAATGTTTCTATATCTTGAATCTGACATCTTTTGCCACTTCGGCCATTGTATACATTACAGATCTCCCTAACTTTTCCCCTTTGGCCCCATGTGCTCGGAATGCTATGGCGTATGCCATTGCAACTCTTACTTACCAAGAGTGTCCAGGGGGTCAAACTCAACTTCAATCATGCGTTTGTACGAAAAACAACAATGTCAACGCAGTTTCAAAAACAATAACAGGCTCAATTCTTCTGCAATGTTCTTCGACCGCCACGGAAGATGTGACCTCTGCGTTGGCCGTTTACAGCGACTATTGCAATCAAGGGCCACCACGAACAACGACTGCTCCAGTAACTTCGACGAAGGCTGGAGCTGGAAGGATAGGAGGTACACCATCAGCTGCTGGGTCACCCGAGTCTAATGCTTCTGGTATGGCTCCATTTCTCACTGTGCTGATGCTGCTGGCTAACAAGTAGTTGATAGTAAGCGAACCGGAAACCAAAACGAACACCCCAAAAGAAACCGGGAATTCAAGCTCAGCGTCAAAATCGACACCAACGTCGACTCCCAATTCTATAACCACAGCAACAAATGGCGTACCGATGGCCCCCGTTATCGGAGGGGCAGTGGCATTTATAGTTCTCATGGTCTCTGGCCTCATAGCCTTCTTCTGCTACAGACGAAACAACAAACAAAAGATGAAGCGAATGCAAGAAATACAACAAACCACCATTGTGGGGCCGATAATGCCCTTGAAGCACGACACACACCATACCCATAACCAAATTACACATAACCATAGCTTCACCAACAATATCCATAACACGACCACCAATAACACTCCGTTAATGGAGCATCCTCCGAATGTGAACATGTACCCTCAGCCTTCAAACCATTCTCTTCCAGAGCCCTTAAACCACCAACAACAACATCCACCTCCCTTCTCTTCGTCCTCAACACCCACAACGCCGTACAGAAAAGGTATAGGTTATACCAATCAACCAAACAGGCTGTTAGAATCCGCAAGAAATCCTGGTTCACACCCCAGTCTACAAAATCAACTACCACAATATCGGCCGCAGGAGCAGACACCTCAATCCCATAGTCCTCCGATGAATCGACGTCCTGTTGCTCGTCCTAGTCCGAAGTCGCGAAATGATTACGAGGTCGAGGAAATGTAAAGAGCAAGTGATGCATAATATCAAACGGTATTCAGGAACGGCGTTGTTTTTACTTGAGGAGTTTTTGTGCACTGGTTAGTAATGGGTTCAAGAAACTCAATCTTTATGAAATCATGAATACGGAGTCTGGGACCGGGCCTAATGAAGCACCAAAACAAAAGTTACATGACGAAAGGAGACCGCGAATCCGGGATCTGTGCAACAGCATTACCAAATGCCTTATTTGCACCCAAGTGTCTTCGAACAAGATACTAGGAATTGTATTTTGAAGGGCCACTCCAAACAAAATCAACACCGACTAAAAGGCCTCCAAGAACTTCGAGCTGCGACTTCCTCGAAATGGTCTTTTTAAGCGATAACGGCGGCACATCTACCCTGTTGAATATTGTTTTCTCGCTTATTCCGGTCGATATGTAACCTGATGTTCCATGTGGCGTTGTGATTTTCTTGATGGGGTCCAGCCTCAGCCCGAAAAGAGGAATGATAGTAGGAGAGAGAGGCCAGAGTCGTCTAAATGGTACTCTGTGAAACGCAGATAGATGGTGTTCTTTAATAGTGGCTGGGAAGAAGGTTCGACAAAAATGCGATATTCTCTTCCTGTTCTTTCTTTCTAGAGACATTTATTCCAAAACACAGTTAACCATACCTGTCTCTTTCCTGTATCAATGAAGCCTTCAAAATGCATTTATATACTCAATTTTTCAGCTGCTGCGACAGCAGCAATTGTTTATATCACCGATATGCCTGAGTTCGCGCCCCTTGCACCATGTGCTCGTTCGGGTATCGTTCGCGCGATCCAAATGCTCACTTTTAACGTATGCCCCGCGGGTCCGACACCACTTCAATCCTGCGTCTGTACAAAGGATGATAACTCCAGTCTGCTTCGAAATTCAGTGTCACAGTCAGTTCAAAGGCAATGTTCGACTGGAACAGAAAACGTCAATTCCGCAGGTGCTTTGTACAACCAGTATTGCAACCAAGTAGGAGGAGGGTCATCTCCAGCAACAACTACAAATCCTGGAGGTACTGCAGGGGCAGTCTCACCACCCACTTCAGCACCCGGAGCGCCAACATCTGGTAGGTTCTCGATTTACTAAATGATAAATCGTGTAGTTGAATCCTATATTTAACACCCTTTACAGTAGCCGATCCCGAAAAGAAGAGTGCCTCATCCCCAACACAAACCACAACCTCCACCCCAAGTTCAACCCCTTCCTCCACTCCCACAACCATCAGATCAATTCCTCTAGGCCCAATAATCGGCGGCTCGATAGGCTTCGTCGTCCTTCTTATCGCCCTCCTTTTGATATATCGCTACTTTCACAACCGCCCCCCTTCACACCCCACAAATCCCTCAATAATCCAGCAAACTCCACACCCACCCATCTTCACTTCTCAACCAAGTCTCCACACCTACAAGTCCGAGTACACAAATACCCAGAACATCACCAACATCCACCATATTCATACACCAAGTCCTCCGCCACCACATCCTGTTGGGTCTCCATTTTCTCAGCAGCAGCAACATGGAATGGAAACAGGGTATAACAATCGACCGCCGATGGCATCCACAAATAGTGCCTCCATACTAGAGATGAATTCTCATCAACAATATCAATCACCACAACGGCAACAACAACAATTGCCAACTTCTAATTCTAATTGGACTTCTCGTCCGAATCAAACTTCAAATCCAACTTCACGGACTGATTATGAGGTGGAGGAGATGTGAGATATGAGGTGTGGGCAGGTTCACCAACTGACTGTTACATTTGTCTGCAAAAGGTCCATTTCGAAGTGAGGATTTTAAGTCGGCAGTAGTGACTTATAATAGATGGGCCCCTGTTCCAAAGTATATACTTAATCAAAGGTTATTTAATAGGATCGACACTTGTACCAATCGTTCTCACCGTTTAGCGCTCGCACCTTTTGTACATTCCCATATTGTTGTTGTTCTAAGATATCTTGAGTAATTGCTTTAATTGCTAAAACATACTTAAGTAGTTAAGGGAAATAAGCCTTCAATTTCCTTAACCATAATGTGAGTTGTATGTTTTGCTTTAATGATCCTACACTTATTAAGGTACTGTCGCTGAACGACGACAGAGACCCCTACTCGCTTAACTCATCCAAGTCCTAGCATCTAGATTTTTCAGCAGACTTCTTTTACCTTTTCAACTCCTTTTACTCTCTTTTCAAAGTAAATTGTCAAAGGTACTAGCAAAGTGGACTCAACTTCCCGACCTGACGTACGTACCCCTTTGTATCCGAAGTCGAAGAAACCCACTGTGAATATGAGTGCCGGTCCGACTGCTATGCAAAGTAGAGTAACTTGCAACCGGCTCTTCCATGAAGCCTTTTGCTTACACTATTTGAGCTTCATCGTGGCGCAACTTACGCTATGGCTTGTGTTGGTGGGATGTAAGATATTGTTAGATGCTGGAAATACCGACATGCTTGTTTTGTTTACTAGCCGAGATTTCAGAGACGAAAGTGAGTACTCAAAAACTCTCCATGCAGTTTCAACAAAAGAAACTATTCCAGTGAGGGGCAAGAAAGCCTCGCAGCCTTATATCCCGGTCAGTTAAATTCCACTGTCCGTCTAGCGAATAGAATTTAGGCATCAGCATCACCTCTTGCTCGATACACTCACCCCTGAAAATAACAAAGAAAAAAGAATACATCAGTGTCAGAAGGACGGAACAGATTCTTTCAGAGCCAAAGATTGTATTTTACGGTGCCACTGAATCCTAGTATTCTACTACAAAGCCACATACATCCAGGTAGGCACACCCCCCTCCCATGATCCCCTCATCATCAAAATTTCTCTTCCGAAAACAAAAGATGAAAGAGTAGAATCAAAGAAACAGGGGAAAAGAGAACGTCTCGTTACACGAGGGGGAGGGGGAAAAATTTGACTACATCGAAGACACACACAGAGAGAGAGAGAGAGATAGAAAGAGAGAAGAAAGAAAACACCACTTTCGCACCCCTGAATTTTCCCCGACCCCTAAAACAACCAACCCCACTCCCATTTTCCATCAACCGATTAAACAACAACAGGACAGATCGAGGAAGAGAAAAAAAGTAAATATCCATCATCCTATCTACCAACACCCACGCCCACCAGCCCAGTTTCCCCGCCCTTATGCCCGAGCATCCAAATTTTGATTTTTTTCACACGCAAAACCCCCCATCCCCCCAAATCCAACATTCAATACACAACGGATCCTCCCAAATGAAAGAGCATCCCACCCCGCAACCACTCGCAAACGCAGCACAACACATTGGAACCCGACGCACAAAAAGATTATGAGACAAGGAAAAAGGAGAAGATTAGAAAATTAACGAGAAGAGGACGAAGATCAAAATACACGACAGGAAAGTCTGAGAAAAATCAAAAACACAAAATGCAGCAACGACCCAAAGAACAAAGCAAGCCAATTCCGAATCGAGTCCACCAACGTAGCAAAAGAGTTCCCCGAAAAACGTATCCATCGAGTACTGAATGCCGAAAGTTTTGTCTTTGTGCGGTATCGACAACGGCGACAAGTAGATGAGAATCGTAGAAGAGATCTTTTTGCTCAGATGGTGTTCCTCGATAAGTACAGATACGCGGTATGCTTTCGTTCGTTGACAGAGCAGATTCCAGTAAAAACCAAGTGAAACCAGACCCTGTACAAGAGACCCCAGACCCCTTTCGCTATGCACCAAGAAAAACGATGATTTTGTTTTTTGCCAGTCAATTCAAGCGCACGTAACGTTCAGAATCAAATATTGCTCGCTTTCCACCTTGCCCATGCCTGTGTGAATGATCCCACCCAAACGTAGCCTATCCATTCCCAATCCGCATTAAAAAACTCCACGTTTATAACTACCATTTGTCAAATTGTGTTCCTTCATTTTCCGAGAAGTTGCCGATTCTGTGCGTTGACTTTTCCATCCTTTTTTGCTGTAATGCCCTTCAATCCTACCACAACACAACCTGCATGCCAACCGATACCCTTATACAACGCTTCGCAATGGTCCAGAAAACTCTGGACAGATCATGTCTATCTTTCATTTCAACCCCAAAGCCGTCCTGAAATATAGTCACAAGTGTGGAAGAGAATCGAGACCTATGTATAGACCGTAATCAAAGGGAAAATGATGGCGTAAAAGAAATCGAAAAAAGGTGCCTAAGCAGGAGACTTGCTTGGAGCACTAAGTTGAGCCGAGCCGCCGTTTTGACGAGCATCGCCACTACCCATGGATAGGTTACCGAGGCCAGTAGAGAGGAACGCGAATGGGTCACTTTCACCCTGGTTGTTGCCATAAAATTGGTTTGATGCACCGGCACCACCAGCAGAGGCTGGTCCATTGCTTGCTGATTGGAATGCGGCTTCGGCAGCACGGCTATCGAAAGGGCCAGCTGAATGAGCACCTCCGGAGGGACCACCGAAATGGGTGTTGACAGATGGGTATGGACCAGTGGAGGCACCAAGGCCAGATGGGAGAGCATATGTGCTTGGGGGACCAGCGAAGTGTTGGCCACCATATCCGCCACCGGATCCGAAACCACCAGCTGCAGACGCGAATGGACCTGGGCCGGGAGTACCAGTCATAGACCCAGGGCCCATACCATAGTTCGAAGGAGGATCCATGGGGGAAGGATATCCAGAGTCAGCAACAACCGCTGCGCCAGCTCGGCTAGCTCCACATCGTAAACAGCTGACATTCTTTGCAAAATTGTGATAACCACAACCCTCAGATCCGCACTTCCAGTCGCCAGCTCGGAAAGGGACAACTCCACCACCACCTCCCATACGTCCACCTCCGTGACCACCACCCATTCCACCGTGGTGGCCCATGTGTTGAGGAGGCATCATTGCTGGAGGACCGTAGCCGTAACCACCACCACCATATCCTCCCATCGCATCTCCACTTGGTCCAGCGCTCATGGCCGGGAAAGAACAACGGAAGCATGCTGTACGACGTTGAAAGTTGGAGAAACCACATGATGGGCAGGTCCAATCTCCTGGGCGAGGGCGGTTCTTGCTGGGTGGGAAGGGGGTAAGAATCTCAGCAGCTCTATCCAATACTCTACTTGAGGATGGAGAGACTTCAATTGCCTTTTCATTAAGTGCACGTCCGTTCATGCATAAGCTCTCAGCAGCCTGGTAAGGTGTTAGACAGTGGCCTCGAAAATTGAAAAATTTAATGAGCGCTGGGAGTGGAAACGACATGAGTCTTTCATAAAGAATAAGAATGTACTCGTACGTCGCTTCCACAACATTCAGATATGAATCACACGCTCGGCAATAAAGAGAAAGATGAGTGGGAGATGTTTTGCTAACCTCTTCATGGGATGAGAAAACTGCGAAACCAGACCCGGTAGGCTTGTGCTGATCTGGGGTACGTAGAGTCCAGAAAGCAATTGGGCGGCCACCAAATTGAGTGAACCAGCTTTCGAGCTCTGACTGGGTGGTGTCATGGGGAAGGCCAGCCATGTGAAGTACCTTGCTGCGTTCAGACAAGAATGCTCGAACATCAGCGCGGGCATCCATTGGCCTGGTAAGAACATCCGGGTGCTCATGAGGAGGTTGTGACTTTCGAATCAGTCCACGGAGAACTCTTGCCAATGTCACCGCCTCTTCCATAGCTCGTCTTGGGGATGCTGGTGCAAGTGCCTGCAAATGAAATGGCAAGTTGTGCTTGATTGGCGCACTGGCTTGAACCGGCTCCACCTCGAGAGCAGCACAAATGTTTGACAACATTGAAGGGCCAAATGGCAGGGATTCCGGGTGGTGTTGTTGCCAGCGTTGATATTCGGTCCTCAGATCAAAGGTTCGGGAGTGTTGCAGGTATGGTGGGAGCACAACTGCTTTATCGCGAGCTTCTCGGGGAAGTTGGACTCGTAGATCCCATGAGTCGAGGGTGACGAAAGAGAAATCGAGGTTCTGCGAGGTCAGGTATTCGGACGCGAATGCATCGAAGCGGTTGATTGCATCGCGGAAGGTGCCCGCATTGCGAACGTGTTCCCAAGTGAGAGTTGTCAAGCTGGCTACAAGCAGTGAGTGTCAGTGAAGGCTCTCGCAAATATCCGCCAACCAATACGTCCGATCTCAATTCCCCTAATCCGATATTGATCATTTTTAACTTGTGGCCTGGCACTTACTGCAGAGAGGCGTGATCGGGGTGTTGATTGGCTTGACAAGAACGCTTTCGCGGTGAAGCTGTAGAGCACACACAATTAGCCAGAGATCTTGTATGAGGAATTGGCGGCAGAGGGGGCCATGGTGGAGCTCACCTCTTCGCAGCTCTTTGCATCCAAAAGAATCCACCCAAGCTCTATAACCTCAGCAGAATCCTTCGTCACATAGACTCCATGCTCATCGCAGGTTGTGGCGACGTGGATGACAACGTATCTGTCCAAGTTGCCCTGCTGGCTCTGCGCACTCGATGACATGTTCGTGGAGGTGTATGCGGTCGTATGTTGGGTGCAGTTCGATCTTGAGGAGCGGGTGTTTTGAGGGGGGTGGCCGAGGTCGAGGTTTGGAGCTCGATGGAGGAGAGAATCGGGGGGGAACGAGGCAAGAAAATAGAGAGCGACGTATTCAGGGCAGCAAATACAAAAAGCACTTGACCGTCGACCGTGAAATGTTGATAAAACCTAACCCTCCAGAATGGTGGACGTCGAAGAAAAAAGGAGAGGTTCGGAGGTGGAGACTTCAAGAAGATGGAAAGTTCGCAAATTGCTGTAACCGGGGCTGCTCTTAGCGTCGTCTTGAGTAGGGAACCCTGTTTCTTGAATTCACCCCCAACCTCTAACGTCTTTCTCTCGGATTTGCGTGCAATGACGAAAGTTATGTGTCGACTGGCATCGGTCGATATTTTAATGAAAGAGTTGGACGGGCAACAACACCTGGCCTGGCCGTTGAGAGAGAGCTAGAGAAAAAGGAGAGGCTATTCTCACCTTAGCCAATTCTGCCAACGACTCGATACATATCTACGGGTGCTATGAGATGAGCCCTTCCGACGGCTTCGATATCGGCTTCAACTCGGCCCCTTATCCTGACTACTTCTATTTATCCATCGTGTTGAAGAGACAACCACATGCAACGAGGCCGCTTTGCGCGCGTCCTCCTCCTCCGTCGTCATCTCGTCTATTTGACAACAATCAACTCCCTCCCTACTTGGGTAGGAGATGAGGATGTATTCTCACGCCATTGTTACACAATTACTTGGACAACGTAGCTTCATAGCTTCTAGCTTCAATAATCTTTCACTTCCTCGCTCAAGCTTAACACTCGTACGGCTTTGGGCCACGGCCACCGGGAGTTTAATAATTAGGTTCCTCGGTAGACAACTCTCAAATCCTTCCCAATATCAAAGCAAAAGGTCGACAATACGGTCTACAATGTCAACAGTGTCAACAATAGCCAGACAGTCCTCGGTATCAAAAAGCCTTCCCAACTCATACCAGGATACACACCTGCTTATTCCCCCGGTATTTCCACTGCCGGGCGAGTTGACTAATTGCCAATTGATAGGTGCAAGTATTCCGACCTGCCTTATCGATAGCGAGCATGTCACCTCAACTTTAGGACCTACTCAAAAGAGTCAACAAAACCTCCCACTTACGATTCATCCAGAATCATCCCAAGTTTGCTGTCAAATCGGTCTTTTCAAACTCAACATCCGTATGGTCACCCAGACGAATACCAACCAACGAGCTACCTACTGAAGTCTTGCCCAGGATAAAACCCAACAGACGCCACCGGTTCACTGCACGCAGCCTACCTTGAAAATCCCGTGCAACCAAAACTTCCGACTGCTCAGAAATCGAATGAACAGGCCAATGTTGCACACCGAAAGGGATGAAAGCGTGTTGCCTACGTGAACTTGAAGCCTGCGTGACAGCCACGAGCCTCTCTCAGACCTCTTGCTCGCCTCTCCAAATCTGCCCCTTTTTTGTGAATACTCACGGGCCTCTCGGGTGGTCTCAGTCTCATCCGCACTCCCGTCAACATGGTCCCTCGACCTCAATTGCTTTTTCCTACCAATCAGCGTGAGAACGCTCTGAAAGCTTAGACGGCAACGGCTCATGTAACGGTGGCCCGTTGTAACTCTACGGAACGGGTATGAAGTGGCTTGGTCATATACTCGTACTTATCATATCCTGGCGTCGTACATGTCCCAATCCTCTGTCTCTAGGAACACAAACCCAACCACACAGCATCACGGCACGACCTTCCTAATTTTGCAACATGCCAATTACTTTCTTTGGAGGCCTAATACAAGCCTCGAACAGTATCACAAGTTTGTATACAATTGTCACACAACTGGTATTGCAATTGCAACTCCTCCCAGGCAGCTGCTATTTTGCCCCCTCACCCCTATCTTCTGAACGGCTAACGACACCTGAGCATGACGAAAATTACCACAAAAAGCGGCACTGCTTTTTTATACTAACCCCACGATTTTGGATACTTAAGTACAAGTATCCCCGTACATGACAAGCATCGCTTCAAGAGTTCGGCGGTGTGGCAAACCCAATTCGAGCTATTATGGAATATCAATCGACATGTTGTGTAGGAAACGACACTTTCTCAACCCATCGGTACAGCCAGAATTGCCGCTTTTTCTCCCATTGCTCAGTTCGTCTCAAGACATGCAGATGCAGCCTGTACGAAGGCAGTGATCGCCCTCGGTTCCGGCCACATATAACTCATATACTTCCGAATCCACCCAAGCCCAGTTGACAGACTTGGACGCAGGAAGCCGAGTTTCTTGTTAGACATGATGTCTAAAAATGTCACGGAGACCGGCAGATGTTGCGGGGAATATCCGAGACAATTTGTTTGGTTTGGGTACTATTGATCCGATGGGATTTCAGGATTTGGGATTCTGAACCTGGGAATGTAGGTTCTTTGGTAACCTTGTTGCATTGCCGCGATAGCCGCGCTGTTTATGTCATGGTGCTTTTTCTTGGTCTTCGATCTTCACTGGTGTTGAGTTCTTTTTTGACCTGGGTGGGATTACCTGACCCCGACTCTCCAAGTCGGAATGTTGCATGATCGCTAACATGGATTTTTTTTTATAAACATATGCAAAATATGTCACATTAAGACACTGAGAGGATATGAAGTCATATGCTTACGTTTTGGTAGTTAATTCCCGGGTCCTTGGGATACCTACCGGGTTTTGATAAGATTGCTCGGTAGTTGTTTCTCGGTACTGCACCTTACTTGTTTTATATGTTCGCTTCGCCTTGTTTTTTTTTGTTTTTTTTGGCTGTTTGCGATATGAGCTGTCGGTTTCGACTATTCGAGAGACATTTTTGATACTCCTTAGTGAAACAAATCTTCTACTGGACTCGACGAAGGAGAAGTAGTCGCTTGACGTTCATGTTAGTCTGTGAATGTACTGGATGAAACAACCAATTAGTACCTTCTTGCCCTTGGAACCTGGTACCGATGTATTCTAAATGCCAAAGAATCTAAGCATCAATGTCCTAAAAACTACAAAAAGCTGAAAATCAAAAGCCTCCCTCAAAAAAGCACCCAAAAAATCAGCAAAACTCTAAACCGTCCGCATTGCGCCGGGCAGCTTCTATCCCGACTATTTTAGAACTAGGGCGGGATAGACCGTAGAGAAACCTCGATACGAGGTTTTTTACCGTAAACAATTCCAACTGTAAGGTTGGCCTTGGGTAATCAAGCGTAATGATTAGCTTTTACCGGGGGGGAAACAGTTAATTTCTTGACATTGAGAGTGGGACACTCTTTAACTGACTAGGCCAGGCGAGCAAGCTCTAATTTTGTGATGGTAGAGGTTGATATTTGGGGCTTTGAGTGGGAATTGTGGGGATCGGCGGAGTGAATCCCTGGGGGGTGGTTAGGTGAGGGGGTTTGTTTGTTATTTATTCACTCCCTATGGAGCATAAGAGATCTAATGAGGTTACGATTAGTCCTTGTGGACACCCAGTTTCAGTGTGGTACACTCGACGGGCAGAGCATAACACAATTTGCTAATCGCGTCCCAATCTGGTCTACATAAGTGCGTTTTTCAGAAAAGCCTTCTAAAAGGAAAGAACCTCTTGTTAAAGCGAATCAAGCTTCAACGAGCCCCTCAACCAGAGGAAAATCACTGCGAAGCCACTCTCAATTGCGCGTGATGTCGACTTGTTGAGAATTTGTACTGTACGAAACCCTGAGACGATAGGTACGGTTTTGAGGATTTGTTTAGTCAACTTGGTTTTGATATTTAGAGGTCAGCAGCATTCAGGTTTTTGTTTTGTATTCATTTGTTCTTGACACTCAAAAGGGAACGGGCAATGATTGTTTTTATAGATTGTATTTTTAGAACTATGCTAGTGTGGGCGCAATGAAGTTGGGAGAAAGAACAAAGGAAATATTCAAAGAAGGGGGGGGGATCTCTGACTTACCATTTATGCAAATGATATTTGTCTAGGTAAGCTCTACTTACCTTTCATTAAACCTCTTCGGCAGTTTACATCGTCTCAGTTCTCTCATCTGCCTTTTCCTTACCTTTTACCTTCTCACTCTGGGTCCGCCGAACCTCTGGGCCACTTCGTGCGGTTGGTGCCGTGCCACCGAGAGGTATCGAGAGCGAAGGGCTAATACGCTGGGTCTCCCCAATAGTACTAGCGACGCTCTCTTTACTTGGCTGACCTCTCAGTTCTGGTACGAATGGTGGGGGAGGGGTACGGAGAACCTTATCCCGATCTTGAAAAACACTGATTCCTCGTTCCTGGCGTGTAGTTAGAGGAGTATCGGGATTTGAGCTTGGGGCAGGAGCAGGTTCCTCTGTCGAAATGGGACTCACCGGGCGGCTGTCCCATTCGTTTCCACCGCTGGCTGGTGAGCTAACGGAATCATTTGGACTCACTGGACTCACTGAATTCACTGGAGGTTCGAAAGCTGAAGTTAATTTGTCGGCTTCTTCATCTTGGGCTTCTGGTGAGTGTGCACTTACCGTTGCTTCTGTGACCTGTGAGTTATGGGCATTAACGAAAGGGAGAGGGGATGATGGAGAACGAGGAGCTACTTGCCCGTAACGTTGCAATACCTCCTTGAAAGGGGTTGTGCGTTGGGCCTGTACGCTCTCGTTCTCTGCAGACGGGGAACCTGAGGGTTCCTCTTCCTCATCTTCACCTACAATGAATTTGTCCTCTACGGGTTCTTCGGGAGGAGTTGCCAGTGGTGAATTCTGGAATTGGATCCATGTTCGGCCTCCACTTCCTAGAGTTCCTCCACTTCCTAAAGTTCCATTAGAGTCTCGACAGTAGATAGCAGTAGTGGAAGTGTTATCAGCAGGTCGAGCGGCAGACATTGTTGGTGTGGTGCGCGGTCCTCCTCCTGATGGCCCCGATGGATAAGCTGCAATGCCAGCCTCCAGATCATCATTTGCTCCACTGTAAGGATGCTTATGTTTTGCTACCTTCTTAAAGAGATAAACCCCAAGTCCCCAAAGTGCAAACCCAATCGGTACCATGACAATAAAGCCCACCAAAGTATCTGCCACAACAGCCATCGTCCGTGTGTCGTTAATTGCATCGGCCCAGTCTTTCGTGAAAACGTACACTGTTGATGTCGCGTCGGTGGTGGTGGGCTGAGGATGGGCGGGCGCTCGACGTGCCCCCAGTCGTGCCAAGGTTGAGGGAAAAGTTGCAGACATCGTTTTACGAAGTCTGTTAAGTGTGAATGATTGAGAGGGTGAAAGATGTGGTGTACCGAAAATGTGTGAGACCTAGTGAGAATTCTCAGGTGATCTACCGAGAGGAGGAGTACGATGATGCAAGACCAAAATTTATAGAAACAAGTGCCATTGTCATCAAAAATCTCTTTGTGCTTTGAACAAATCAAATACGTCAAAGATTCCTGATTTCAACTTTTTAGAAAATGTTTCTGCTACAAAGACGTAAGCTACATGATAAAGAAGAGCAAAGCATGAACAACAGCCCCCTTTCACAGCCTCGCTTAGTCAAATCAACCCCAAACAAAGGAGTAGCATTGTTGTAGATATCAAGAACGCGAACAATAGAAATAATAACCAGCGCACCGTCCACCACTACATCTATGAGTTTTGTCTTCCTGTCTGGAGGCTCCTACCATCAGATTTTTTGGCTTACATCTTGTGGAAACTAAAGCTGGGACATTTGTTTTCCTAATAGACATACACAAAATCTCAAGCAAATTTCAAGGACCCACACTCAAGATGGCACCAATATTTCAACGTCGTGGACTCTCCGCTCCTAACATTTCCATACCCAGTTCGGAGGGTTTTCTCGAAATCAAAATCGAGATTATTCACCCTTCGAAGTTTGAGCAGCTCGAGAAAGAGAAGACAATCGACAAATGGATTGAAGGGGTTGAAGCCCAGAGAGGTTCTAGTGGGGAGGTAAGTATCTCTCCTACATCTTTTACTTTGGATGTATTGGACAACCAGGGGGTTGTTGAAGAATCAAACCAGAACGAGGATACAGCTAGGTCGCATGTGTCTTCGCCTAAAACGCGTAAAAGCGCGTCCGACCGCGACAGCCCTCCTACACCTTAAAAAATTAAACAATAATTATGCCACCCCAACGTCCTAAAATTTCAGGCCTAGGAGGCCAAAAGCCTGTATGGTAGCAATTAACTCCTTACGAGAGAGGAATACTACGTGGGAGACAAATTGAGGGCGCAACTCCTACCACTCTCGCCGCCCATTATAAGCTGTCCCGCACCACCATTAGAGACGCGCTGAACATTCTGCC
>LKTO01000511.1:0-36189 GCA_001399465.1 Hymenoscyphus scutula | reverse complement strand
CTCTCTAGTTACTAGATATAAATCTAATAGAGTAGATTTAGAGGTATATAAGGTAATATTTAAGGAAGAGAAAAGTCTAACTAAGAAATAAGATATATCTTAAGCGTTTATAGATAGAGAAGTAGATAAGAGTACTCTAGAGTATAATAGATAAGATAATAATAGAGCTTAGAAATACTCTAGAAAAGGTAGTTAAGTATAGTAGAGATAATAACTTCTAAGAATAGAATTTATAAATAGCTTTAATTTCTACTAGTTTATATATAATTATATCTATATTTATATATTAGTATATTTAAGATAAAGAGAGTATTTCGTAGTTCTAGTATTAATCGATAATCTACTAGTTATAGGCTACGCTATAAATAAATACCTATTCTAAGCCTTAGCGGTTATATATACCGCTTCGAAGGCTATTTACTATAGAATATCTCGTAATACTAGTATAACTTTAAAGTCGTCGAACTACTTTCGTATAAACAATTTACTATAATCCTCTAAGAAATCGACTAATTAGAGAACTCTATTCTATGTTATCTATCTAATTAGATTACTAGGATCTCTTATAATCTCTACTTATTTCTAAACTTCTATTTCCTTTATTTCTACTAAATTATAAATTCTACTAAATCTATTATTTTCGCTCTATCTATATATTTACCTTAATCTTATATCTATTAGTATCGATTAGAGCTTTAAGAGTACTATTCGCCTTACTTTTAGTTATAGAATTAGCGGGATTGTCTTTACCTTCGATCTATATAATATAGTTAATGTCTTTACACTTAAATACTTCGCGAAGATATATAACGTCTACTATAAGTCTCTTCTCTTTTATAGTATCTAGTCGAGTAAGATAGTTATATAAGGATCTCGAATCTATATAAATCTTAAGCGGGATCGTATTATTAACTATAAGCTTTAGTATAGTCTTAATCGATATTACTATATTAAATCTATTACTAATAGTATATAGTTCTAATACTAGTACGCTCTAGATAACTCTCTTATACTTCGTCGAGCTCTAGTATAAGATATTAGTATTACTCTAACTATCTATTAAGGTAATAAGGTATCTAATCTAGAAGATATAGTCCTTATTATTAGTAAAAGTACTATCTATAAAAACTATAATTTTAAGGCTGTCGCTTAATTTAATATATTTTAGACCTTAATTAGAATTATTAATCTACTATTAAATATACTTATTTAATTAGCTAATCTCTTTAGAATCCGAGTCTATATTCTAGGCTAGATATAAGAGGTTAAAAGAGGCTTTAGGTTAGTATATACTAGTAATATATACTCTCTAAGCTTATTATACTTTATATTCGTTCTTATTAGTAGTAAGCTTTAATTTATCGATTTATATCTTCTAGCTTAAGTATATCGATCTATCTTATACTATAGTAATATTACCTCTATTAAAGTCGAGAGAGTAATCTAGCGTGAGTTTTTTATATTCCTTAGTCTTAAATTCTATCTTCTTAAGTTCTACTTCTTCTCGTTCTATAAATTTCTTATCTACTAGAATAAGAGTATTACTAGTTTAGAGTTCTACTAAACTAAAGGTACTATTAGATGTTAATTTATTAGCGATAAATAAGTATAGGTTATAGGTTAATAATACTATCTTTAAGAATCGTAGATAGTACTTACTATACTTAGTAAACTAAAAGGCTTCTAATTTAGAGATATTATACTAGAGTTTAAGGTTCTTAATAATCTTATTAAGCTATTATAGTATATATAGGTTTATAGAAGAATTTATAAATAATTAACGATTTAACTTCTTACTAGTCTAAAGATATACTTACTTAATATTATAGATTAAGAGCCTTAATTTCTTCTTCTTATAATAACTTAAATTACTCTTATTAAGTAGATCCTTAAGTATAGTAATAGTAAGAATTAGACGTTAACTAATATATTAAATTATAGATGATTTTATAATAATAAATTCCTTTCTAGTATTACTCTAGACTTAAATAATTAATCTCGATTTATATAAACTATCTAGTTTAACTATATAATAGAACTTAGAATTAAATATATATATACTCTTAGAGACCTATAATTTTTTAATTAAGTTAAATTCTTAAAGCTTCTTAAATCTAGCGATTTTAGCTAAATCCTCTAGAGAGAGTTCGTTAGTTATAAAGTATATTAGTACGCTATATATATATATATTATAGCGACGATAATCTTATATAGTCGGCTTCTCTTACTAGTACGTTTAAATCGTACTTCTAGCGCTAGTTATAGTCGCTCTAGTTCTAGTATATTAGATATATTTTAAGCGTTTAATCGTAGTACTCTAGAAGGCTCTAGAGTTAGCGATCGTTAACTAACTACTTCTAGTTCTAGATTATCTAGTTCGATTTCTATAGTAATTTCTTTATAATATAGCTTTACTATTATAGATCGAAATTATAAGACTCTATTTAGTAGCTTTATAAAATAGCTCTTATCTTCTATATAAATAAGAGAGTATAGATCTATCTATTTATCTAACTCTCGATATACTATAATAGAATAATTAATTAGTAAGTTCTTTAGATATAATATAATTAGTCTATTTCTTAATTTAAGAGTATCTCGAACTTATCTTTATACTATAATCTTATAAGCTTCCGCTATAGTAGCTTATAAGACTATTAATCTTTATACTATATTTTAAGAGAGTAGATCTTCTACTATTATATATATATATATACTAAATACTAGTAGTATAGATATAAGACTATTCGGTTCTACTATATCGTTAATAGCCTTAATTACTATCTATAATTTAAGATATTTATTAATAGTTAGTACCTCTTAAGATATTACTTTATATACACGATAGAGTAATCTATAATATCGCTCTACTATATCGATTAAATTATATACCTCTACTAGTACTACTTTTACTATTATATCTATAGTTCTTATATATAACCGGAATTCGCGACTATAGAATTAAGTTCTAGTATTATAGGTTACTAGATCTAGAGGATCTAAAAATATATAGACCTAGGTTCTAGCGAAGGTCTTCTATATAGTCTTTATAGATATATCTTTAAGCTAGGCTATAGCTTAGAATCCTATAGCTTCGTCGACTATATATAGAAGAGGCTTTCTATTAATATATATAATATCTATAAATATATTAAAGTTAAATTTATAATCGTTATAAATCGTAAACTTAAAGCGTTCTAGTAACTTTCTATATCTCTAGTATAAATTATAATACTTTATAAGTTTCTCTAGAATCTTATATTATATATTATTATAGCTAGCTTACTATAATATAAGTAGTAAATATTCTCTTTAGAGAGTAGATATTTATAGTATTAATCTTAAATAAATATACTTATAGTTTACTATTCGCTCTATTATAAGAAGAGGTATCTATATTATTATATAATTAGAATTTTCTAACTATTCTAGATAAGTATATTCTTAAGGTTATTATACTATATATCTAGTTTATCTATACTATTAATATATAGAATAAATAAGATATTAATACTAGACTCTATAATATAGAATTATATATCTCTAATAGAGGAGGTAATATTAACTAATCTAATATTTAATAAATTTCTAATACTAAATCTTATAATAGTTTAACTCTTTATACTTTAGTCTAATCTTATATCTAGATATATAGACTTATATACTAGAAATTAATTATAATCTACTAAAGATACTTTAGATACTTCTATATTAATTAGAATACTAAAGAAGTATAATCGTAGATATCGCTTTACTATAATCGTTAAGTACTTCTCTAGTAGGTTAGACGTGTTAGACGCGATAACTTTATTAATTTAAATAAGTCGATTTTAAGAGAGAGAGATATAATCGATTAGATAACCTAGAAGTATAGTAGAATCGAGTATATATAGATATACCGAATTATATAAATTAGTAGTAATCTCGCTTACACTCTTAAAGTTAATACTACTAAGCGAAGTTATCTAAGTAGTACTATTAATATTAAGAGTATTAGTACTTTCTTATATTTAAGTATATATTTAAGTTCTAGTAAAGTCTTTCTAGATTAGTAGTTTATCTAATCTATTAAAGTTATCGTCGACGTCGGATTTATATTTCGTAACTATAATCGCGAACCGTTTATTAGTATACTAGTTATCTATACGCTTTATAAATTCCTTATAATTATAACGTCTCTCTTTATAAGAATACTTTACTAATCGACAATCTAGCTTCTTATAAATCTAGTATCTCTTAGTTCTAGTATCGCGGTATTAGCCTTTAAATTAGTCGCGGTTATAAGAGTTAGAGTTATATATATTATATATATATCGATTAGTAAAGAAGGCTTAATTTTAATCGAGTCTCGATTAAGAGGGTTTTATACCTATACTAGGTAGACTAGACGTAGTACTTAATTCCGTTATATTATAGCTTTATAGATAGTTGTCGTTAGTAATATATATATTAGTTAGACTCTAAGATAACTTATAAGTATAAATTAAGCTTTCGATACTATTAATAAAATTTAGTAGCGTCTTTTACTCTTAAGAGGTATAAGCTTCTCTATATAATAGTGTGCCGATGTAGGCAAGTATAAGCTTATTCTTAAAGAAGGTCTTACTTTATAACTCTTATATTAATCGTAGGCGAAGCTTCTCGAGTTTATTTACTAGGAGTTTATACACCTTAGAATCCTTCTTTCTAGGGTTCTTGTTATATATATATTATATATTAATTTAATTCTATATACTAAGTTAAAGTTTCTAGTAAGTATAGCTCTTAAATCGTTCTATAATAGATATATAAGCTTAAGAGAATCTAATGTTATTTAGTCGAATTATAGAGTTATAGAAGGTTGCCGAAAGTCCTTTTAATATAATTAGAAGAGCTAGTATACGTCTATGCTATAGTAAGTCGACTCCTTTATATATATCGATAAACTTCGTTAACTTCTCTATAAAGTTGTCTCTAGTACTATTGTATCTTATTTCTTTAGTATAGTACTTTTAGACGTTAGTTAGTTATTAACTAACACCTATAGTAGCTTATAGAGTAATAATAGTAGCTATATCGCTAGGAATATTAGTATGCTACTAATTTATAGAACTAGAAGTAGTTAGTCTAGAAGGTAGAGGTAGAGAGTGTTTAAAGCTTGTCGAGTTTAAAAGAGATTAAGGGTTTTATACTCTTAGTATAATTAGATTACTTACTCTCTTAAGTATTACTTTAAAAGAGGTCGATCGATAGTTCTCCTTCTCG
This sequence comes from Hymenoscyphus scutula, assembly GCA_001399465.1. Classification (NCBI taxonomy): domain Eukaryota; kingdom Fungi; phylum Ascomycota; class Leotiomycetes; order Helotiales; family Helotiaceae; genus Hymenoscyphus; species Hymenoscyphus scutula. The sequence continues at coordinate 30,945 of LKTO01000511.1, read as the reverse complement.
ATAATCTTATTCACGTCCTTAAGAGTCTAATATCTACGATCTTCGCGAGTTAAGACCTTATAAAGAGTCTTAGATAATAGTCCTTCTTTTATATAATCTATCTCGATATATACGCCTCTAGTATATAAGGCTTAGCGTAGTAAGTATAGATAATTCTTACTAATCGATATAAATCGTAGTTTATTCTAATTATTAAAATCTATATAAAAGAGAATCTAAAGGTTCTTATCTACGATATTACTCTTGTTACTTATATACTTGTCTCTATATACCTTAACGTATATAAAGTCTAGTGTCTCAGGGGAGGGTACTATACTAGGTAGTATAGTTTAGTAGTAGTAGAGAGGTCGGAATTTAAGGTCGGAATTTAAGGTCGGAATTTAAGGTCGTTTATATAAGTCGTTTATAGATAGGTTTAAGAGTATAGCGACCGAGGCTCGATTTAAGGTATCTCGAGTAGTCGTCGATTCACTATATTCGTACTATTAAAGCTACTACTTTATATACTCTACTATAGTAGTAACACTTACTCTAGAACTATACTATTAAAGCTACTAGCGATAGTTATAGATTTATTATTTACTCTTTAGAGCTTCTAATAAAGAGAGTAACTAGTCTAAAGACATAGCCTGTTTATATATAGCTATAGTAGTAACCTTCTATAAAATTAAACTACCTTCTCTAATCTATACGCGCTTACTAATCAGTGTTAGTATATTTGAGGTAAAGAGGTATTTTAGATTATTTATATTTATTAATAATCTACTAGTTATAGACTATACTATTAATAAATACTTATCCTAAGCCTTAGTAGTTACGTGTACCGCCTCGAAGGCTATTTACTATAGAATATCTCGTAATACTTATATACTTTAATCTTATATAGTTCTACTATATTAGATATACTAATATTATTATTATTAGGTTTAGTTATTCTCTAAGATATAGTTAATAGTATTCTAGTAGTAGCTCTACTACTAGCTAGTAAGTTAACTTAGCTTATACTAGAGCTAGTAGATATTACTAGTTTTTAGATACTAGAAGCTATTATAAATAAACTTCTAAGCTTAGATACTTAAAGTATAATAAAACTTAATCTATCTAATAAAGGTAATTATTTTAATAGGTTAGTTACTATATAGAGAGGTTTATATTATAGAGTATTTACTTAGAGATAAACTTATTACTTAAATAAAGTAGTTAAAGCTAAAAGGTATTAATATCTAAGTAAACTAAGTTAAGTATAAAGCTTCTATCTAATAGTAGATATACTAGTTTTATATAGAACCTTTATTCTTAGTTAGAGTCTCTCGCTTAAAGAGAGTTCTAAATATTAAGAACTCTATAGTCTCTAAGAACTCTATTATATAGAGACTCTATTATATAACCTTCTATTATAATAAGATTCTAAATTATCTAGTCTATATCTAATAATACTTCTAAGAGCTATAAAATAGTACTCTAACCTAGTAGAACGCTATCTAGTCTTTACTTATTATATACTAGTATATAATTTATAATATTTAGATTACTTAATAATTAACTATTATTATATAAGTTTAAAAATATTCTACTTTATTACTATTATAATCGATAGAATAAAATTTAGATAATAGAGATATAAGAGCTATACTATTTATACGCTATAAAGTATCTTTTTTACTAGATAACTTATAGTATAGTCTATCTAGAGTCTAATATATATAATAAAATAATAATTTTAGATTACTATTCTTATCTCTTTAGTCTAATTACTATATTTAGATATTTACTTTAGGTTTTAGTCTATTAATCTTAATTTTCTTTCTCTTCTAGCTTTAAAATATATATAGCGTCTCTCTATAATAAGAGTTACTCTTAATATATAGACTTCTATAAACTACTCTAGTCTTATTAACTATAATATCGATAAAGTAAATCTTATTATAGTAGTAACATAACGATTCACTAAGTACTAGCATGCTGCTAGCGCTGTTCCAGACTAAAAATTCTTAGCTTAGGCCTAAAATAAATTGCTATACTACTTAATAACACAGTTGTACTGTCAGCTCCACCACCTTACAATTCATCGTCCTGTCCTGGTCGCCATGATGAGTGGCCTCTCTCGTCAAACAAACACGACAGCTGAGTGCCTTTTCTTCACTATGTTGCCGCTCGAGATACGCCGCCTTATTTATCATGAGATATTCTCACAGTCCAGGATTTACTGCCTCGCAAATTGGAAACCCGGCGAATTCGCATATCTCAAAATCCACGCAAATGTAATCGACTGCTATCCTACAACTGAGTCCAGATTCCTGCTTTGATGCAAAGACATCTACATAGAAGCAAGACCTATTTTCATTGAGCAAGCTTCTCTGATCACACTCGACTATGCTCATATCCTCTATCCAAGCAAACTCATTCTCGACTTTACCAGAACACATATTCAACATATCCGAAGTCTCGAGGTACCAGTCACACCCGAACCCGAAAAGACCGCAAGAATCGCTTTGAGTCAGTTTCCCAATCTCAAGACATGCCTGATGCCCTTGGCTGAATAACATATCAGCTACTTGAATCGGCACCAGTACCACGATATCGCCTCCTTCGAAACTCTAGATCTAAAGGCCTGCTTAGCATTATTTAGGTCAGCCTTAGCCAAGAATCCGTACAACCCCTTAGGCGAAATCGATGTCAAAACGCGCAGCGTTACCTTCATCGTCAAATTCATCTTCGTTGATTATAATTTTCGGAGCAAGTTTAACAAGGTAAGTAGGAAATCTAGAATATGTTGAAAACAACGGGCTGACTTTTTCATCTAGATCGTCTTTCACAATCTCAAAACCGACAAACTTGGTATCTATCAATATTACACCAAGTTTGACGATGAAGTTGGGTGCCGTTTCGTTTTAGAAGACGGTGCTAGTATGTCTTTCCAGTTGGATTCGTGAGCAATTAAACTCTTCGTGGAGCTGTTGAGGAGACAGTGATGGTGTGGACTACATATCTATGATCGCTGGCTAGAGTTTAAGTTACCTCTAGGTTTTACTAAACAACATACCATTTAATAGTCATCACTAGTAGTAAATGAAATTGAAAGAAATTCATCAAATTCTCTTAGGAGTCTAGATCTCTTTCGTTGGAATACTTGTAAGGTGAGGAGGAGTTGTTCTCTGTGTGTCACAGGGCGGCATATGAGACTTGGGGACAATATGATGAAAATCGCATGCAGGAGTGATGGGTCGCTACTGCCCCAGCCTAACAGCTAAATTAAAAATATCAGGTGACATGTATACAAGATTCACCTTGAACCCCTAACCGTTCGATACTTTCTTGCTCCTTCAACCTCTCAACCTTTCTGGATCTTGCTTAGCACCAACGTAACAATACAACTATGGCTAATCACAATGAGGCGGATTGTCCTTTCCTCGACAAACTACCCCTTGAGCTCCGTCGAAAGATCTACAAAACTGTTTTCGCCTTCTCCATACTCTACTTTGACGCCCACCGCCGGAGATACGACAAAAGAACCATGAATCAAGCTGTTGGCAATGCAGAATTGGATAGCGCTTACGTTACAGACAACTGGAAATGTTTGTTGGCATGCACACAGATCTACAACGAAGCAAGGCTCATTGTTATTAAGCAAGCTATCCTAGTCACATCTACTTCAGCCACTACACTGTCCCAGACCATTAGCAACTTTACCAAGACGCACATCCGGCACATACAAGGCCTCCTAGGTTTTCGCGAATCCTATAAAGATACAGTCAAAGCTTTAGATCAATTTCCCAACCTGCAGCGCTGTCGAATAGAGATCCGCGATTTTCGATTCTGTCTTGAATATCACCTTGATATTCAAGACGTTGATTTTCCTGACATCAAGATCGAGGAATACAGAAAATATTTTAAGATTCGGTTCAGACATGTTACTTACGCGAAATTCAGCAATTTCACTTTCATCCTCCAAACTCAACTTCAGAACTATGATGAGGATGATGATGATGATAACGAAGTCGTCAAGGTAAGAGGAAATCCCAGCGTCTTGTCTTAAGCAATTCTGAGTCGTTACGTCGAGCTGACTTCGTCATAGACTGTCTTCCACAACCTCAAAACTGACAAAGTCGGCATCTACGAACATGAGTTGAGACGGAAGGTTGGTGCTGAGGGTTGTCGGTTTGTTCTCGAAAGTGGCCCCAGTAAATTCTTTTCGACTCAAAAAACTCCTTCATCAAAAAACTTGATTCTGCGACATCTGATTACTTAAAGGGAAGGGAGGAAAGATGCAAAAATGGGGGCAAGGGCACGGAATACAATGGCTGGATGGTTCTCGTGTTATTGCTTCGGGAGAGAGGAACAGGTTCTGCTAAGGGGAAACACACCCTTTGAGGCAGGGACTAAAAACAAATAAGAGGAATTTAAACAAACAACGAACTTTGATTTGAGCATTGAAAGACTTCACAGAAATTCTCGGCTAAAGAGATTTATAATTCTTCATAAATTCAACGTGGCGCATTTCCAAGTTTTACACTCACTGAAGTAATCAAATGGGCAATCTTTTTGAACAATTGAAGCTTTTGAAGGTACATATTGATACAGAGCATATGAACTTCCCTTCGAATATAAAGTTAACTTAAACCGAGTGGGACTCGGTAGCCCAATTGACTCACAACTGCGGTCAACCTTCTAGGGAACAAGTTCTCCAATGTCACTTTTTCTGGACGGAGTAATTCTTGAGAGTTAGCAAGCGCTGCTTTTACTTTCTGTCTTAAGGCGCTGCAAATGCTAACCGGTGGCTTGCGTAACGCTATTTGTGTAATGGTAGCATTGAGACGGGAAAATGACAGCTCCACGTCAAGATGTTCAGTGGTCGGTTAATGTCTGAAATATTGATTTGCAATCATTATGCCAACCCCGCATGCGGCTCACTTCCCTGGAAGTTATCTTCGTCCAATAAGGGACTGATTCCATTCACCTTCCACAAATCCTCGAGGTTTGAAAGATGATAGTCCACAGGGTCAGTCCAGGGGTGTTCAGCTCACTGTTTCAGCTCGCTTTCGAATACCGAGTAGGGCCACCACCCTTTCGGCATTACTTAGCCGTGTTGAGGCTCAACTACCTTGTAAGAAACTATTTGAATTCTTATTTCCTACTTGGGTTTACCAATCTTCTTGCGTTGAACGACCTCCTGAAACACAAGTTTAGATAAATTTACATCGCCAAGCAAACCATGTCGACTACCAGCTCTCCGGGGTCCTTGGACTCCCAAACAGAATCTCAGCCTTATCATGGATTTGGATTTTCTGCCCCGATAATTGATTTCTACAAGAATGGGGAGCTCCGTAGGCTGGAGCCCATTTCCGATCTTCTTGAGAAGGGTCCTGAGAAATGTATGGCTGAGGCCAAGGAAACAGTGAAAGATGCCAATTTGAAAGAATGGAAAATGAGATGGGTGCATATACCTTCAAACAATACGAAATGGGTAGAGGTGAGCATGCGCATATTTTTAAAAGAATGATGGGAAGGGACATGGTTATCCATATTTATTCTGACCATATTGCAGCGTGTTATCAAATGCATTTCACGATCAAAAGCAAAAGCGTGCGAGACACAAAATTCGTCGAAATACGAAACCCCCAATAGCCCACAAGACACCAAGGACGACGACCTGGCAGGTGTCAATAATGATACTCCAACATGCTTGCGGCCTGAATATTGGAGGGATCAACAACGCGGCTGTATCAAACACAATGCTAGCCATCTTTTATATGCACAGCACATGGTACCATTTTTCACCCCCATATTTGATACAAACAACGATAATACAGACAACAAGAAGGAGAATCCGAAGGGAGACATGGTATTGTTCGTAAGTTGTGCGCGAAATACTTCCTAGGGCCACTTACTAAAACACGACAGATGCCCTACCTTCACTGGGCGACGAGTAGTGTATTGGCGAAAAGAAACGAAATAATCAGGAAGTTGGAAAAGTCTTCCAATGAAAATCTTCCATCTCATGAGGAGGTGGATAAGAGGGATATAAGCCCAAAGCTGAAACTAGTGAACGCTTTCTTGTTTCCCAAGAATAAACGATGCTTACACATTCGAAGAACTCTGGATCAATTCTATTACCCCACCTTACCGCAAGACCTAGCAGAAAAAAGAACAGCCGATCAGGTTGTTTACCGATTCGCGGAGAAGCAATATCGGAAACACATTGACGGAAAATGGATTGAGAAGGGAGAGGTTGATGAAAATTGTAGTGTGCAATTCAAGATTTTGGCGACAGAAGAATCTAAGCATGATATCCGTGCTTCGGAGCGGGAGATTGTGAATACTGAGTTTGAGAATGAGACGCCTTGGCAGGAGTGGAAAGATCCCAAGGTTTTGATGGTCAATCAATTTTGGATGTGGGTCATCGATGAAGGTAAGTTTTCAAACCCAGAAACTGCAATCATTGGGCCGGACTTATAAAGTCATATAGACACAATAATTACAAGTTTCCCAGCGAAGTTAGATAGTTCAGAGCTGGTCCGTCTCAAGAAACCAGGAGCAACGAAGATAGAGAAGACAGTGGCGTGCGTGGGCGACGCTTGTTTCCGTCTGCCTAATGAGCCGTGGGAACCTTACGACTCAAGTGACATATGGACATCAGTAGTCAAGGAGATTGAATCACAAACAGAGTACGGGAACCGAAGCAAGGAGGGCGCTTTCCATTTAGCCTGGACAATTGCCGACCAGGCGACAGGTGTGATTCATAAAAGGACTCTCCCCCCACACTTGCAATTCATCGAAATGTTCGAGATGGAGATCAGCGAAATTTCCTTTCGTCAAGCAGAAGCTTTCGACGTATTCACCGTCAACGTTCAGTTGGCGCACAACACCAATGAGATTGGCAAAGTTCTTTGCCTACTCGAGTCTTTCCAGGACGAAGCACTTCAACAAACACATGTCTCAGTTTGGAAGAGTGAATTTTCTGCCATCGGTATCCATTTTCGACACAAACTGGGATATATCAAAAGCCACTACTATGATACTCTTAAACTGAGTAGGCCCTTGTATACGCCGCCGGTGCAAAATGAGAAAATCTCCAGCCCCCAACCTTTCGACAAGGAATTGAACGACGAATTCCTTCAATTCGCGGATTTGGTTGCGAATGCGCACCCAATACAGGAAGTGACCAAGACCCTTCATGCTGCGAGCTCTGATCTTGCCATTGAGTTCCCCCAAAACGGAATTCATTCAGCAATCATGAGTCTTCGAAAGGGCAAATGGAAACTTGAAAAGGTAAAGAAACACTCGAGGAAGGAGATGGTAAGTCTCGCTATCGCAATGGAGTGTTTGGATGATGCAATTGCATGGTTAGACCCTACAAAAATGAAACTCGCACAAGCACGGTCTTGTATTGATTACGCCAAGTATTATCTCGATTACAATCTTGTTGAATTTCTGGAGCGGCTTTTCGCTAAACTTGAAACAATAATTGAGAGGATTAGAACAGTACGTGGTGACACCAGGCTTTTGTCCCGAAGATGCTGACTCTTACCGTCAATAGACTAGAACTTTGAACAAATATCTCGATCATTTCATACGGTTGGCAAAGAAATCACTCGACGCATACAACGACATGATCCTGGACGATCTCTTTGACATCAGAACAGAAACCCATCTAGTCCGTGAAATCAAGGATATTATTGATGAACTGAATATAATCCAAGCGGTCAAAAGAGATCAACAAGCCGTTATCAAGCCTTTTCGGGATCATATGATTCCCGCTTCTGCGGAACGTACAGTTGACTTCTTTGACTGCAGCCGTCTCGGCAGCCATGTGGGGGAGCTCCGGAACTCAGCTGAAGCTACATATAAAGCTGTAAGATATTTAAGCCAAGCTAGCATTCAATAAGCTAACAACGCGACAAGCTTTCGGATTTGCTAGAGCTTAAACAAAAAGAAGCGAGTGCAATAAATGCTCGTTCCGCGAGCAAGGATGCAAAAGCTTCAGCCAAACAAGCAGAAGAAGCTGCTCATTTATCAGAAGTAACAGTGGAACAGGGGCGGAGCATTATGATCTTCACCATTTTCACGATCATATTTGTAAGTTCTCCATTTAAAAATGTTTGTAAAATTGACTAACACTTTTCAGCTTCCACTTTCGTTCTTCACCAGTCTCTTTGGAATGAATGCAAAGGAATTAATGGATGGGAACTATACAATAGGTTACTTCTCAGCGATAATGTGTAAGATACCCCATGAACCTTTCTTCCGCAATTTTACAACTGATACTGACTACCCAGGGCCTGTTTCATTCACCGTGATATGTTTCTCTCTAAGCGTTGCTCTGAGCGTTAGGGTCAGAAAATTGCTAGCTAAAAGTATGAAAAATATCGTGCTTGTTTTGCTCTTTCAGGATGAGGATTGGAGAAATAAGGTCGCAAGTCTTCGCTTATAGGTTAAAATCCAGAAGGTTTTTTCAAGGTCTCTCTACTATAGCCTATGTTACTACTCTAATACAACTTTACCATCTTTAACATTCTGCCCTCGCCCTAGCTTTCTCCTACACCCTCCCTTCACCCTGTCGATAAGTAACTCTATCTATAATAAACTATATGAAATCTATAAACTTTATCTACTTTCTCTCTGTTTAGATCAGAAACCTCGCTTAAAGGATATTCTTTATAAAGTATAACTTAGTTAGATTATACTATTTATTATTTTTTTATTATTTTAACTAAGTAATATGTATACTCTAAACGTCTTAACTACTTTAATATTATTATTAAGAGAGGTAGTATATAATATAAATCTTCTATAAATTCTTAACTATATTATTTACTAGATTTAATTAACTAAGATTAAAAGGCCTTGTATAGTATATCTCTAAAAAGTTAGAAGATTTGTATAGAATAGTTCATTACTTCAAGATAACAAAAAATATATATCTTCAGTTCATGAACTGAACTCTAGAATACAAGCAGGTAGTAAATAAATTAGTTAGTTCGCATACAAGTGTATAATCAGCACAATTCTACAGAGAGTCGCAGTGAGAGGAAAAATTGTAACGAGTTTTAAAAGATGTCTCAAGGCAAAATGAAGGTAAAGGCCCTATGACGTGGACTGGGAAGTGTTTGCTCACTTTGGCCGTTTCCGTGTGATTCTGTAAGCAAGGGCACTCAACTTCTCATCTTTTCAACCACACAGCCACACAAACTATTTCAACGACAAGGTGCAACAGCTATGGCGGACCCCACGAAGACGTTAGCCAACGGGGAATGCCTTCTCCTTACGAAAACCCCTACTGAAATTCGTCGATCTACCGCCATGTCTTTGCTGGCTCCAAAATCTACTTCACCCCTTCCTACCGACGTAATTGGAGGACACCAGTCCACAAAGGCTAATCAAATGCATTCAGGTCAACACGCCATTGGGAACCACTCTTTGTCTGCCGTCAGATCTATAAGGAAGGAAGAGTCATCTACTGTGAAGAGACAATTTTGTCCTGCGACCCTGATAATTCACACTCATCAGCTGCCTTCCTCTCTGAGAGTATCAGTAACTTCACTAAGGCTCATGTCCGAGACCTCTGAAATATTCGACTAGATGGAATCCCAGGTGAAGAAGTCTGCAATGTTCTGAGTCAATTCCCGAAGCTTAGAACTTGCCAGATCTAGGTCGATCGCTTCAAGACGAAAGTTCCGCTGGCCGACTACTATGCGATAAACTCACAAACACTTCCTGCTATGCTCGATGAGTACTTTCCCACCGCCCCAGTGTTCGAGGAGCATGACTTGTTTGAATTATCAAACAAGGTTGTCTTCTTGTTGGGCGTCCATGTAATCACTCATTATGCCATGGACAAAGTTAAGGCAAGTCACCTCCTGGTTCCAAGCTTCTTCTCTCCTCTGATCGATCCACGCTAACTAGTTCGTCACAGGACGGCTTCTTGAACTTGAACACCCTCAAATGCATTTACGCAGAGGACGAAGATCTTGATCGCGAGGAGGGATTTCGTCAAGTCTCGTTGAGGTCTCCAATATCCTTTCTTCAACACTAGGAGTCTCGTCAACGCAAATATTGTGGGCCCATTGAGGTACAAGCCACGGATTTCGGATTTACACGAAGGGGTTTTCCGCTTAGGCAACACCTACGTGGCTACGTGGCGGGTTGTATTTAGGTATTCAATTTTTTGCAACTGTCCGGGGTGGGATTCTTTGCCAGTGCTATCATGGAAAGAAAGCGACTTCATTCAAGAATATAGCTGATTTATTGAGACCCCTATCGTGAATTACCAATTCTCACCTCAATTCAGTGCAAGCGACCGACCTCATCTGTGTGCGAGCGAGTTTAATAAAGGGCGTTTTAGTTGTGGAACTAAGTTGGAACTTTGCCTCTAATAAAAATTTGAAGCAAAAAAGTAAAAAAGTAAAAACATACAACAGCAGGTATTCGCTGGTGGTCACCCACCCAACTACTAATCTGCCGATCTGAGGCTTGTGTATGGCAGAGCGGACGGGATGCCCAATTCTCCTCAGTCTATGGTCGTATGTACCAGCCACCATAGTGAAGTAATTAATGTAGAGGTGAGAATTGGGGCCATTTTCCAAATTGCGGAAGGGGGGGGTTGGGGAAGGCATAAGCGAGGGGAAGTTGGGTGTTTATTTACGAGACACACCTATTTCCAGATAAATCTAGTAATAAAAGATAACATTTTGAAAGTGCTTGAAACATTTCACTGCATTTATTAATTATAAAAATGAAGTACCCTTCCTTGAACCCCTGTTTCTCGCTATTCATAGATTTCTCGTGCAGTTCTTGAGAGGGATCGAATCATTGCTCAGACTAAAGCTACAAGCTGGGGGGAGAACTTCGGCACTACGGGCATGGCACAACCCTACAAGAGCCTATAAATACAGAGAGTAGCTAGCTGCAAAGCAGGCCTCTCAGTTTTCAAACCCAATTGGCACTGAACACAGCGGTATTCCCAGAGGAGTGAGAATTCCGTTAAGCTCGAAGAAATCTATCTATTGAAATGTCGAAATTCTAAAAACTATGCTTCTCAAACCAAAACCCCCACTGGCACTAACAAAAACCGAACTTTCTATCTATTGAATTTCAAAGCTCTAAAATCTATACCATCACTCATACTAAGAAAAAGACCCCATGCGCACTGGTCCCCAGGCGATGAAATGATCGTGAAAATACTCCATCAAGTTCGCGACTTTAGCTGCACCTTCCAATGCCCAGTAGTGAACTGCATCGTAATGAACTGCCCCCAATCTATAGTCTGACCTGGCGTCTCTTGGATGTCATAGCGCGAGAATATATTCGCTCCAATAACCCTGAGTTCCGCCCAAGCAAAGTTAATGCCAATGCATGAGTGCTTTCCTGCTGAGAACGGATAATATGCATTCAAGATATAGAATTGACTCGTTAGCATATGTAGATGAGATTAGAAACTCGGATGCTGGGAAGAAAAGCTTACTCGGGTTTTGGGGCTCAGTCCGCGAGTTCCTCACTCAACCACCTCTCTGGCCAGAATCTTTCCGGCTGTGGCCAATAATCTGGGTTTCTCTGTAATGCTCTATAGCTGGCACTAACGACTGTGTGTGGAGGCAGATCGTACCCCATGAGATTAACCCACTGATTACCTGTTCGTCTGCCGAGTTCAGATGCAATAGGATGCAATCGCAAACACTCTTTGATGCACGCATTGAGATATTCATACTTCGGGTCAGCTCGTACCTCCTTGCCACCAATAATAGGATCAGAGGGGTGCAAAGCAGGTAGAGTGTCCAAAGGCTTCTTGCGAACATCGGGATTGCGAGCGATCTCAAGACAGAAGCACGCTACTGTACCAGACGTTGTCTCTGAGCCCGCGAGGAGGAGTTCAGACATTTGATCGACGATATCTTGTAGTTCCATGCGAACGCCAGTATCAGGTCGTTGACCTTCTTCAATGAGATGCTGAATCAAATCTGGCTGGGCCTCTTCGGGGAATTTGCGACGCTTGGTGACGATCTTTTCAGTGGCTTTTACCATTTCTGGGGACCAATCAAAGTTAAGATTGATGCCCACATACCGAAGGGCTCTCTTGATATACATGTTCTTTGACGAGTAAGTAAAATGTAGCGATATCGCGAAATAGGTGAGCTTACTTGGTATTTCTTCATAAGATTCTGAAAAATGGATCGAGGGATTGCTTTCCAAACTCTCTCCTCGATACCATCTTCGGGTTCTGCTTCTGGGTTTGTTTGGCCGAATCCTTTGCCAAATGAACACTCTCCCATTCTATAAAACTAGTCAGCATCCTCTGAAATCTGAGATTGAACGAGCTTACATGTCTAGAGCAATATTGTGGAGATCATCCATCATGTCTGTCTCAAAAGAGACATGTTTTTCTTGTGGAAACTTTGATAGTTCGCGTAACTTTGAAGTTTCGTACTTGTCAAGTAGATTTTGCATGCATTGCTCGAACAGATATCTTAGGCCATCCACATACGCAACAGTGAAAGCTGGACTGAGAAATTTCTTCAGCTTGCGATGAGGTACAGGCCGGCTGAGATTCATGATTAGCATCAGGCATATTTTCCAACGATTATTGTAAGGACTTACATTTCTCCAAACAGTCCCGGGGCATTCTTGTCTCTTGATATTTCAGAATACATGGCAACTTTTGGTAGATCTGTTGTAAGCAGAATCTGCTTCATCGATGCCTTGTCAAAGATCCAAACCTGGCGCGGTCCCATTCTTGCAATTGGATCAAATTGCTGGTGAGCTCTCTCGACCTGCTTCCAAATCATGCCGGTTGCAAAGCCATATTGCAAATGCATAGTTGTGTATGGTGCGTACCATGGACCAGGCAATTGACTCAATGGCGATGTTTTGCTTTTGTAAGACGAGCGAACGATGAAGCATATACAGACGAATATGACAATTGGCAGAACCCGGAAAAGAAAGGTATCGTAGGAGAAAACTTTGTCTCTCATGGTGAAAGCCATAATTGCAAATAATGTAGAAACAACAAGGCAAATTACGCTCGTGAAGAACAAAATGTTGATTTTAGATAGTTTTAATCAGGTTGCTGCCGACTTGTTATATAAGTAAATTTTCGAGGCCGATCTTCACAATCTAAGTTTCGCATGCGAAAACGAGAGTGAATATTGACAGCGAAGTATGCAAGTTCATCTTGCTGGCAACATTATCCATCCCTTGAACCATACCATTTCTCCTCGACACTTGCCAAGTCAGTTGTTCACCTGATTCGTAGGTAAGTTTGGCTTTAGTTTTTTACTAAATCTTGGCAAGATTAGATTTCAACAGCAAAATTAACTGACCCTGAAAGAAGCGTGCTTAGAATTGTTCTCGGGAAGTCTAGAAAACATCAAGGTTATGAGTAAACGAACGATCAAGCTGTTTTCGGCCATGTCGAACACAGAATAAGTTAAAAAGTCGATGCTGAGAAGAAAACCTTTTATCTCCTTTCCGGGCACAGTAAGTAAAGAGAGGATGTACTTATATTATATCCTGAGGAGTGCCAGTCTTAGGAGTGGGTGTCCCCCATTCCTCAATTTCCGCCTCTCCTTCCCTTTTGAGACCGTTTCAACCCACATTGTCAAGGTAAACTCGAGATTCATCGAAAGTTTGAGGATAATCACAAGAACTTCGCCGGGGGACAAATACGGGCATTACTCGTGTAGAAAAGATTGTAGGTTCCATGATCGCCTGAGCGCAAAGGTGGAGAGGGACTGTTGAAGAGTGACGCATGTATAACCATGCTGACATACCCAGGATGGCTAGTGTTACTGCAAGTTTGGCAGCTGCTGGTAGTGCTGTCATAACGAAGCTTGCAAGCCTCGAAGCGTGATAGCATTTGTTGAATTCAATCTGACTTCATCCAGAAGAGTGATTGAGAACCTTACGATATGAAGGTATTGTTCATATTGTGTGCTGGTGCATAGATCGTGACTTCATTCCCACAGCTGGAGATGAACTTCATATGAATTTGGCCAAGGATCCCAGAGGCTCAAGTCAAACTCAATTGTCACGTGGATGAAACGGGCTCAAGCTCCTCGTGAGAAAATGAAGATGTAAAGTGGTGTATTGCTAACCGGTGTACCAGAAGGCTACAGACGCTTCCACAAAGTCTGACTATAATACACCCTTCAGTTCTTGAGACTGACCGACTTTCTTCGTGTAAATTACGAGACGATTCGCCGGTTTTAGTACACCTGATGTGGTTACAACGAGTCGCAATAAAAACACATCGACAATACTGAAACTCGCAACAACTGTCCTCAAGACTAATTAGCTTCTACAGAATAGCCTGAAATTTATTTCGTAATTTTGCGATTTTTATAACTTGTGTTATAGCGAAAGTAGGTGAGGGGTATCCCTGTACCCAAATCGGCGAATCGTCTGGCACACGAGGAGTCAAGGTCAACAAGAGGATCCATGCGAAGAATCGCTGTGGTCTTGCACACTAACCCGATTTGAGCCCGGTATACGAGAGTGTTGATGCCAAAAAGCTAATATACGAGAGCATTGACGCAAGCGAGGAATGACTCTTGTATCTGTGGAATCTTGAAAGAGGCTTTTGGAAAATGCTCCTTGATTTTCTCAAGAGTCAAGAAGGACAATAGCTGTTTCAAAGAAGTTTGTACTTGCACGAGCTTAAAGTCATTTCTTCAGCACTTTCCACCTTCTGTCAGTCATTCCATTTCTCTCAACACTCTAAATCTGTTTATCCCATTCCAGTCAATTCAAAAGTCATTAGGTGGATACAATGGGGAAAGATCTTACAGAGTTAGTCGCTTATATTCGAACGAGATCACCTTACTATCAGAAGTTGTGGATGAATGCTGCAATTACTGAGGGATCTGGATTGGATGAACTTCCAGTCACCGATCATACGTCCTACTGGGAGGCAAATACAAGCACGAACAGTCAAGTATTGACCGACGTGCATGTCAATGGTGTCGTTTTAAAGACAGGAGGTAATTCGTTTCGTGGTACTCAATCTAAGCCTCAAGCTGACACTATCATCAGGTACGACGGGCCACCCAAAGTTCACCTTTTATACCAGGGACGAGCTTCGAATGGCCTCTCAACAGCTCGGCCAGGGCATCATTTCTGCTGGTGTCCGTTGTCATGACCGTGTTGCCAATCTCTTTTATGCTGGCGAAATGTATGGCAGTTTTCTGCTCCACGTACTGTCCATCATGGATCTCTCCATCCCTCTTGTGCACCTACCAATTGGTGGGTTTTGCAGCTCAGAGACGACCATTCAGTACATGAGGCAGAACGCTGCCACGGTGGTTTTGGCCACGCCAACAACAATGATAAAGCTTGCGGAATGGCTGGTAGAGCGTAATGAGACGATGAATGAAATCAGAATATTGATGTTCTCTGGCGAGGCATTTTACTCGGATCAAGAGAAGCGAATCAGGAGAGCATTCCCAAGCGCTCAAGTACGATCATTGATATATGGCAGCATTGATGCTGGAGCACTGGGTTACTCGATTTCGGATAATGATACTAGACTGCATGTTATCGCGGATCCGTACGTGATCCTTGAGATCTGCCCCGATGGCAGGACAGCGACAACAGAGCATGGCGTTTCGGGCGCACTTTTGGTAACAAATATAGGAAGGAGATTGCAGCCCGTGATCAGGTATCCAAGTGGAGCTCGTGCAGAATGGGTGGATTTTGAATAGAAGACATTCCGTGTCCTTGGGCGTGATGGGACAGCCGTGAGGATAGGACCGGTATCAATCGATCTGGTGCATTTGCAACAGATTGCTAATTCGGCTCTGCAAAGTCTTTCTGGTGATGAGCCCTCAGAAATCGGAGCTTTTCAGGCGGTTATCACTCGAAGAGATAGCAAAGATTCTCTCATCCTACGGCTCGGATGCCAGCCGAGAGATTCAGACGCGGCCCGCCATGCAGTAATCCAATTCCTGAACCAAGACCGCCCGATGTGGAGAGATGAGGTTGAACTGGGTCATATCGCCCCTCTGGAAGTGCAGTTTTTGACGATGGGAGCCTTTCGGATAAACCCTTCGACGGGGAAATTGGTACCACTGATTGACGAGAGACCAGTATACGAAGTTCTCGGCAAAGAAAGGGGGGCTAGTACATGATGTGATCATGATGGAAATAATATCGAAAGACATTCACGAGACGAGCTGTGTCACGAGGCAAATATATAGTCTTGAATTATAAGTTTTTAAATTCAAGTCCTCGTTAATATGTTTCTTTCTTTAACTCTTACACCCCTCTTTCCTAGTAATTCTAGAAATAACGGAAAGTTTGAACAGAGCTTGAAATACTTCCCTAAATTTATTAATTAGGAGAATGAAACAAGAAAAAAGTAAAAATTACAATCCTTAAGTTAAGTAACGTTCCCTAAAATTTCTTCCTCTTTGATTATAAATTGCATAGGTGATTCTTCTTCGGGATATATAATTCTCCTGAGTCAATCAGGTGTATAGTAGGGTCTTACTCCCTCTTGTGCTACTGATAGAGTAAAGAAATTCAAGTCATTTCTAATCGCAGCCTTTGGATTCTATGTTCCTTCTTTGGTCTCTTGAATAATACTTCTGTCACCTTAGATATTTTACCCTAATCTAACGTAGAATATTAGACTTTGTTAATAACGATTGGACTTTCAGAACGCATTCCCCTTCCTCACTGGGTTGAAAAATATTTCCTATTGTGGTACAGACACTTGTTATAGCGGCGACAGAAGTCCGACGCCCATCTGCACGCCCATCACCTGCCAGCACATCTTCTGACTGGTCGCAATTTTGGGCTATTCTTCGTCACAACGATCTACCAAAAAACCTATGAACCTCACCGAACAAGATCAACTGTACGCACCCCTTTTTCTCTAAACCCTACACGCACAACCGTTCCCAAGCTGTTCGAAACAACCTCCAGTCCAGCAAGATGGCCTTCACGAACGACTTGAACGATATGCCTGGCCTTTTCGAGAACGAATTCTTCGATTTCGCCGCGGCTTCTATCGAAACTCCTTCAATTCAAGACAACGGCAGCAGCAACATGGCATCGCAAGCCCAACCTGCTCAACTTCCCTCTATCCTGCCACTTACGCAAGCCGAAATCGAAACTATTATCAGGATGAGAAAGAACAAGGAGGCAGCTCAGGAGAAATACGAGCGCGAGAACCCGTTTGCTTTCGGGTTGCCTGCACCAAACTACGACAACTACAACGAAGGGATTCATATCCCCAATACTACGGGATTTCTGGACACCGCTTTCAATCCAGAACAGACTACTTCGTCTCCCATCGTCTCCATTGAGAGGGTAGAAGTTGTTACGCCCAATACGATCGGCCAATCAGAGTGAGTTTTTTTTTTAGAACTACGCTAATGGGACGTGCAGGGTGAGCTCCCTGAGTGGCACCCCAATCTGGAAGCCAAGGAACAGGTGCCCAGTACCAGGATGCTCATCAAGAGCTAAGTTTCAGTCGCTGAACGCTCTCAACACACATATCACCAACATCCACGACAATCCTCTACTGTGCACCGAGGCAGGGTGTTATTTCAAAACACCTTTTGGAAGGGCTTCAGACCTCCGTCGACATGTAAAATCAGCTCATAACTCGGGTGTGCGAGAATTCGTATGTCGATTGCCTTCGTGTCTCAAGGAGTTCGCAAGACAAGATCACCTCACGAAACATATGCGTGATCAACACACGACTTATCCTTGCCCATTCAATCATTGTCGTGATGCGATTGCTGGAAAGTTTGTTTCGCCAGAGGAGGTTCAAAATCATATATTGAACACCCATGGGAACTATGAATGTGCACTTGGAAATTGCGCAAAAACACCATCGTCAGGGTTTGGGCGGGATGGGATCAACTTCCATTTAGCTTATGAACATTGCTACCATGATGCTTTCTGGTCCATTGTTAGTAGGGCAGAGGAAGCACCTTTTAGTGACGTGGTGACAATTACGCAAGACTACCTTGGGATTTGCCGATTCCGAGAGTGCAAGAAGTGTGGAGAAGTGACAACCACCAATGCAACAATGGCTCTCTGAGACTAGTTCATACACTAGGCTCCTCTCTCAAAGAACGGGATAAACTTGAAGGGTGTTCGTGGCTGTTGCTTTTTTTCTTCTTCCTATTGTGGTTGTGTGGTACCTGAATCGAAAGGGGTCTGTAGCTTCGTTTATGAAATGAAATTTTGTTTTGCGATATTTAGCTTGCCGATCTGTGAATTTGATATTTCAAAGGCTAATCCCCGTTTCAATTAACGGGATTGAGATTTTCCGTTTTTATTCAATAGTCTCTTTAAACATGGCTAAGTCTCCATACTAAAAGTCTAATCGAGTGCTCAACTGGGGAGCCCTGAAAGAAATGAAAAGAAGTCAGTGATAGACTAGACTATAGTTGAGAATTGAGCATTGCCCTGTTAAATGGCGGTATCTATAGTGGTTATGGGGGAGGCTAAATGTGTCTCGGAAAACTATTCGAAACTACTTAGAGAAATAGAGGTTTATTTTTCTCTAAAGCTTATTGAACGACGGTTCTAGTTCTTGAGGGCAGATGCATATAGAGTAGTGAGCATAATTTCCTCCATATTCTCATTTCCATTACGACCTCCAGTCAGTAGGTTTCCAATCCCATTTCTCCGTCCCCTCAACCAACTTCTTCGGAGTATACTCCTCATACACCCCCTTAATCCCAACCCACTTCCCCAAAAACGCCAGACCTCCCAAAATCCCATACCCAAGCAAATCATCCACCACCCTCCCCACCCCCGTTGGCAAAACCCTCTCAGCATCCACAAAAACAGGAAAATTGTCCATAGCAAAGCAGATAACCAGAATTTTCCACTCCAACAACCATCCCCTCACCTGTCCCTTCGTAGCCTTAACCTCATCCTCAATCACCGAACTTAAATTCCGGAAAAACACCTCTTTCTGTCCATCGTTGAAATCCGTCCATTCTTTCACGATCAAGTCTTCGCCGTCGGGGGATCCGCGTTTCCATTCATGACGGGTGTAACGGGGGATGATCAATGTTCCAGCGTGGGGAGTGTATGTTTTGGTGACTCCCGAGATAGTTACTGAGGCGGTGCCTTGGGTTATGAGGAGGTATTCGGTATGTGTTGCGTGCCAGTGGAGACCCGAACTCCATTTTGAACCTGGGGGAAGGGTGATGGTCGTTTGAAGAGGTGTGGAGGGGGTTAAGGGGATGTTATGAGACGGTAGGGTGTATGTTACTGAGCCGGGACGGGAGAAGGACTTTTGTGTGGTTGTTTGGGTGCGGCTCATATTTTTACGATTGATAATTCAGTTTGATATATTAGGATTGATTTTAGTGTTGAAAAATGAATTTCTGGTGATGGTTACGTGAGTAAGAACGGCTGAGGTGTTCTCTATGTACTGAAGTGGCGGGGTGATAGAAGCTGACAAATGTGTACATCGTGAGATGACCACCCCACTATCATCTGATATTGCTCGCAGTTTTCTTGTGCGTGACACTGTTTTCTTCTTTTTTAATGAGTCTATGCCCTTTATACACATATTAAATCTCATGTGCGAAATAACGAAAACCCCTCGATGTGGTGACTCGCCTCATGTACCTAGGTATGGAAAGCATGCTGTCAGTCGCTCACCAGTTGAATCTAGACTGCTTTTTATTACGTACAACCATCCTTATGCTAATTCTCCCGCATTCTTAAAATCACACAGCAAAAGTGCAAGAACATCATGTATCCTTTGCTGCTCTTATCATGTTGGTGTTAATGATAGGCTTCTTCCATCCCCTATCGCTTACGTCGACCGAGTGCTCCCCCTTACTCACACAGCCGAATTTCTGGTACAAGCCACGGGCAGCAAGTGAGGCGCGAACGTATGTTGTTCCATGAGCTTTGTCAACTTCTTGAAACCAGTGGGTTAGAAGAATAGAACCGACCCCCTGTTTCTGATACGAGGGCGAAGTTGCGAGAGCTTCGAGTTCTATTCATTATTAGCGTAATGTTTTGTAAACATTTCTGGAGGAGGCAAGCGAGGGTTTTATGAGTGCCAAACAACTTACCCCACATATCATTTTTAAAATACTTCATTTTATCCTCCTTCATAACCTTCATCAACCCCCCAAACCATTCAAGCTTCTCCATCGGGGTATCCTCTGGGAATACCGGATTCCATTCCTCCTCTTTAGAGCCCTCCTCGATCGGTTTTGCGCCTACAAGGAAACCTGCGATTCCCCCGCCCTCTGTGGTTTCATTCTTAGATGCAATGGCAACGAGAAATTGATAATGATTTGATTGTGACAATAAGTGTGCGTAGCGAGAGACGTACAGAGCGTGTATGTCGTTTGGTGGGAGTAAGTCCATGTTTAGGATGGCTGAATTTGGCTGATGAGCTGCGATGTCAAGAGTTGCTATGGCGGGGAGGTCCGCGGAATTCGCCGCTCGGATTGCGAATGCCATGGTGAGGAACCTTGACAAAATTTAAGTTTGAGATGTAAGGTAATTAGACTCAAAAGTTTGAGGACTTTGGTGGCTGTAAGTGTATGGCTGGTACTTCTATAGAGCGATGACTGCAGCCTAAAAGAAATACGTAACCTTGGAGGATGGGGAGACTTGGTTGTGGGTGGGGAAAGCCAAGAAAATCCTCCCTCGTCGCCTAATAAGATGATTGGGTAGATCGTAATGGGAAGCTTAGTCGCCGGCTCAAAAGTAGAAGGTCCTGAAAGGTCTAGAAAACTGGCCCACTATATCCCACTTCTCGGTCCACTCCGCTTATTACCTAGTTCAAGGCGGCTAGCTTTTTTCACAAAGTTACTTCAAATAAAGAAATTCCATATATTAACTTGTAAAAAACAGCTAAGATAACTTTTCGAGAAGTTGCTAATATTTCCTTAAAACAAATAAACGAAAGTAGAGGGGGAGCTTAAGAATCTTAAAGCTATAAAAATAATAAAAGAGAACTCAAAATTATATACTTCTGACTTTTTATAATCCTTCAGATAAACTGCTCTACGAGATTTCCTAGTTTAAACAAATAATAAAAAAAATTAAAAAAATACTAAATACTAAATACTAAAGTAGTATATTTAATTTACTAATTATATAATTATATTACTACTTTTAGACTATCTAGGAGTAGGTCTAGAGAAATTCATTTAATAGTATATAAAGTAATTAACGTAGTTTATTAGCGAGTCGATTATATTACTAAGTCGATTACTTTTCTTTAGTACTAAACTTTATATCTAAATAAATTAACTATAATATATTAAATTAATAATCGCTCTTAGAATCTAATAAACTAGATATATCTATAACTTCTTAATAAGTTCGTACGTTGTAACTAGCTTTTCTATAAGTTATATAGTACTATCTAGAAGATTACCTCTCCTTATAACTAGACCTCGCCTTATATATATCGCGTTATACTTACTTATCTATATCCTTCTAAGCTAAAATATCCTGTGTATTCTCTACTATAAGTGCTCCCTCTTAACGAATATAACTCTTTTTAGCTCTATAGTATTTACTTAGAGCTTTATTTACTATATAAAGAGTATAAACCTCTATAGATAAAAGAGTTATCTTATATACTATTCACTCTATACTCTTTACTAATGTAGTAACTGTTTAAAAAAGTAGAGTTAGTAAGCTTCCTTAGTAACAAGATATATAAGGTTATATAAGAGTTAATTATAAAAGTACTTTAGTTAGATTTAAAGAGGTCTAGAACATCTAAGAGAGAGAGTTAATACTAGATAGCTAAGAGAGAGTTAGAGTCTATAATCTTATATTAAGCTTTAAAAGGACTACTTATAGGTTTAAAGGTACTAGGCTAGCTCTATAGAATCTAGTCTAATAGTTTAGAACTATTATTATTTCCTTATATACTACTATAAAGACTAGAAAGAACTCGACCTTTATAATATAGTTAATATAGACCTTAATAAACGTCTTAATCTACTAACTATACACTTGTTTTAAAATACTATAGTATCTAATATTAGGTGATTAGGTTAGATAGAATAAATAAGAAGGTAGTCTAAGAGTAATAATATTATATTTCTTATAGTACTCTTAGAACTTAGCTAATTTATAACTCTTATATCTATCTAAAACTAGTATTCGATATAGACTCTCTATATAAGCTATAGTATATTTATTAAAGTACTTTAACTATTCTAGACCTATTTTATTATTTATCTAACTATTACTTATTAGTTTAATAACCTAGTTAGATAGAAGGCCGCTATTAATACACTAGTTAGAGAGATAGTTCTTACTCTAAACTACTAAGAATAGAGGAATACTTAAGCTCTCTCTATTAATATAGATAATTACTATAGTCTATTTCTAATTATCTAGCCTAATATTATAAATCACGTGTATATATAATAAGTAAAGACTAGGTAGCGTTCTAATAGATTAAGTACTATTATATACTCTTATAGTATTAAAGGATCGATTAGACTAGCTAAGCGATCTAGAGATTTCATCTAAGATAAATTATATAACTATTATTAATTAGTAATAATTAACTAAGTAATACTAAGTAAGATTAGTATAATTAGTATAATTATACTAATTAAAGTAAGTAGAAAGGTTCTATATAAGACTAGTACGTCTACTATTAGATAGAAGCTTTATATTTAACTTAATATTATATTATTATTACTACCTTAATAGCTCTATAGTTAAGTAATAAGTTTACCTTCTAGTAAACACCTAGTCCGCGATTAAACCTCTTTATAAGTAGTAAACTCTAGCGATACTTAGTTACCTTAGTTAGTTAGTTTAAGAATCGTTATACTAAACTATCTTACCTCTACTATATCTATCTACTCGAGTAATAACTATTCTAGAATAAATAATATCTATTATAAATCTAGTTTCGCTAAAATTCTAAAAATCGTAGTCTTAAATACTATATTTTACTTTTATATTCTCTACTAGTCGAAACCACGCGCTAATAAGCTTAGGATCTTCGTATAAGGCTCTTTAGAAGTTATAAATACAATTAAAATATATCTTTAAGACTAGTTATCGTTATATAAATTAATATATCTAGAGCTTACTAATATATCTTTCTCTTCGCGATTTAAGGATAAAATTAGCTATATCTTCTATACTAGTAAGCTAGAGCGTAAATCCTCTAGAATCTATATTAAGTATATACTAAATAATTACTTTCTTCTCTAACTTATTAACTTATAATAATTAGCTTTAGAATTAAAGTAGTAGATTCGACTAGCTATTCTATTAGAAAGAGTTATATATAGTACTTTATAGATCTTTATTATAGAGCGTTTACTTAGTTTTTTAGACGTTTAAATAGCCTTAATAGCTAGAATAATTTACTCTTCTTAAGTTTAAATTTCTATAATAAATAGTTAAGAAAATATATATTAAAATTTTAGAAGTTTATACTAAGGAAAAGTAATCGACTCGCTAATATAATCGACTCGCTAATAAACTATATTAAGCTAAATAGGTAAATTATACTTAGCTAAAAAAAATTTAAAGATTAAAAATAAAATCGTAATAGTAATTCTACTATACTCAATTAAGTAGTTAATAGTATCTAGAGTAACTAAGTTTATTAACTAAAATTAAAGAGTTTATAAATATATAAAGGATTATATATAAAGTTATTCTATCTAGTAAGTTTCTCTAATAAATTATATGTTTAGTAATATCTAGTATAATTAACTTAACTAGATTAAGTTTTCAACTTTCTAAAGTTATTTAGTATTCGATAGCTATCTAGATAAACTATTATTATAATTGTTTAGTAATAAAGATTTAAATAACTAAGTTAATTTACTAGATACTAGAGTACTTAGACAAGTATCTAGTAAACGCTCTTAGCTAATTTTCAGCTCATTTTTCGCTTATAACACACCTGATTGTTCATTAACCTTGTGATGATTTAACTGTGATTTTCCGACATGGTGGAGAGCTGGATTGACATGGCGGGGTAAATTTTCATGAGGAGAAAAGGGGTTTCTATGTGAAAAACTCTTCTCTGTCTTTTGAAGTGTTACGGGACATTTAGGAATACGGACCTGAAAATCTTCAGAGAGAAATGATGAGAAGAGCATATACCGTTTGACCCCTATTCAGGACCCTATCTAGGATCTTCAGGTATAACTTTAGGTGTCTCTCACACCATCGTAAAAGTGACAAGAAAAATGACTTCAGCCTTCCTCTGCTCTGATATCAGGCTAAAGACCTAAAACTCGGTAGCTGAATATATTAAGCAGGTTGCCCACCACACTACTTCCTTCGCCTCTAATCCGTCGGTGTGGGTATGTCTAAATTAAGGACAGCGATATTGGATGCATTGTACTGCCCACGCGACCTCTAGGCTAAAGAGGTGGCAGTCCAGCTGAACCAAGTCACAGCCTTATGAGATATCCCCTTAACTACTTCCCCGTCACCTGGTTCTGATTGTATAAACAGAGGTTTTTAATATGTAGTGTAGCTAGACGACGAGAAAGGAAGTCTCGGAAAATAGAGAGATGTGTTTTAACATACTAAGGTAAGATAGATAAATTGAAGGCCCTGGATTGTAAAGCTTAAAAAGGGCCGGATGGGGGTATTCTTAGAGTACCTTCGTACAAGAGACTCATAGAGTGCCTCCGATAAGTTACAAGTGCTACAGCCTTGTCATGACATGTGAAGTATATCCACCATATTTTAATTCCTAGCCTTGTAGGGAATAAAGGGTCCTGGTCGGTCTAGACATTGAAAAGGGGAGGTCGAGGGAGGCGGGACAAAGCGGATATATATGTAGATAAGAGATAGAAGAAACAAAGGGTAATTCCAGAATAATTCCTTAACAGTTAGAGGTGGGTAAGGAGTTTCAGACAGAAGAAATTAGAGTCAAGAGTAGCATCCTAATCAAGTAATTAAAATAATAAATAAAATAATAATAATTTTCTTACTAAATACTTTCAAGGTTAAAGGAACGACAAACGGGCCAGGCTCTTCCTTTTTAATACTATTACTTATATATAATGTAAAAATAAGTGTTTTTATATAACAAGTAGTAGAAATTAAAGCTCTATCTCTAGAAATCATTATCTCTCTTATACTTGATTACCTTCTTAAGAGTCTTTCTAAGATTTATAATTACTCTATCTATCTCCTTCTAAAGAACTCGCTTCTACTCCTTAATCTATATATACTAAAGTTTCTCTCCATTCATAGAGGGGCAAAATATATTATGCGTTTATAATAATATATACCTCTATATCTACTCTATAGCATTTATATTAGGTGACTAGATAGAGTAGAGAAGTCGCTATATAGAATAGTAGTATAAAAAAACCTTCTTAGTTACTCTATAAGAGTATAGGCTAGTATTATCTATAACTAAATATATCTTCTTTCCTTTTTCTATCTTATATAGTTCCTTATACTAAGGAATAAGCTTTAGCTTAAGATATCTCTTATAAAGTTAGTACTAATCTACTCTACTCTTACCTCTATTCTCTCTCTTATATACTATCTTATATAAGAATTTATATAATTCCGCTCTTTTTCTAGGTACTCTTCGTCCTCTACTAATCTAGTAGTTCTCCTTAGCCTGTTTCTACTACTAAAACTCCTTCTCTATATAATATAGCTAAGCTATATTAGCCTTAGCTAAATAAGTCTTAGCCTCCTTAACCTTCTAGGTAGTCTTAGGTTTATAGATATAGTAGAGACCTTAATAAGAACTAAGACAGGTAGCGCTAAAGAACTACCTGTCTAAGTATCTCTTTACTATCTCTAACTATACGTTCTTATAGTAGTACTCGTCCTTATTTTTCTAGTACTAATCTAGTCTATTATCGAGTTCTATATATAAGGACGTAGCGTCTATCTATATAATTTAGAAGAGGTCTATCTTAAGAAGTATCTTAGCTAACTTAACTTATTATTTTATAAGAACTAGAGTAAGTTTAAGCTTAACCTCTCCTCTTATAAAGGAGTAACCTACGTTATATAATACTTACTAAAAGGAGGACTTAGAGAGGTTTTCCTACTTATTTCTATTACTCTAAAGTCTAAGTATTACGAATTATATATATATATAACTAGTAAAGACTAGGCGGCGCTCTAATAGGTTAAGTACTATTATATACTCTTATAGTATTAGACAGGTCGTATAGGTTAGCTAAGCGATCTAAGGATTTCATATAGTTATAATTATATAATAGATCTCTAAGGATTCTCTAGAGATCTAAAGAGGTCCTAGGATCTAGAGTAGATCTATAAGTAGAAAGGTTCTATATAGTACTAGTATATCTACTATTAGATAAGAGCTTCGTACTTAACTTAATATTATATTATTATTACTACCTTAATAGCTTTATAGTTAAGTAATAAGTTTACCTTCGAGTAAACACCTAGACCTTAATTATACCTCTTTATAAGAATAAACTCTAGCGATACTTAGTACCTTAGTTAGTTAGTTTAAGAATCGTTATACTTTAAGCATCTAAGCTTAGAAGTTAATTAATATAATATTAGCTACTTTATTAAACCTATATATACTAGTAGTAAACTCATCTACTCTAACTATAGCGCTAACTATTACTACTTAAGAGGAAGTTAAACTTCCTCTTCTAAAACTATTTAATAGATTGCCTAAGAAACTTATAGAGTTCCTTATAAAGATATCTATATACCTCTCCTTCTATACTAGTTAGTTTACCTATAAGATAGACTAAGTTATCTAGATTACTATATAACTAGAAGGAGTAGCCTATAACTAGATAGAACCTTACCTAGAAGATTTCTAGGCTAACTAGACAACCGATAGAAAAGTCTCTACTACTATAATAGACTAAATAAAGGATTTATTTAGAAATGTTAAGGGATTTAAGTTAGGAATAAACTAAGTATTTAAGAATATAGATATAAAGAAGAAAGTAGTTTATACGCTATATACCTTAAGGTAAAAGAGATCTATAGCTAAGTATACGTTATAGTTTTAATAATACTCTATATATATAAGATAGAATAATAAAGCTCTAAGAGAGTAGTTCTATAGAGGACTTAAGGATAGTATAAAGGATAAGCTAGCTAGAGACGATTTCTCTAACACGTTAAATCTATTAACTAATAAAGCTATTAAAATTAATAATTATATTTATAAATGAACCCTAGAAAAGAAAAGTAGCTATAAGTATTAAGCCTCGAAGAGTAGCTAATAAAGACATTATAAGGATCCTATATAACTCGACGCTACTATAAGAAAACCTTTCTAGCTAAAGTAATAATATAGTAGAAGGCTAGAGCTATCCTAGAAGGAACGAAACTAATAATATAAGTAGAACCTCTACTTCTTATATAGCCTAACTAGCTATAGAGTAAGTAACTATTATAAGAAGGCTAATTCCTTAGAAAGGTATTAAGCGAACGCTATAACTAGAAAGGAAATAGTATTACTTAAGAGATTTAAACTATCCGACGAAGAGTAGAAAGCTTATAGGTATAGAACGTAAGTAGAGAATAAGAAGAATCCTATTTTTAAATAATACTATAAGGAATATTCTAAATTAGAATATAATCTACCTCTATAATATAAAGTAGAGATAGTAGAGTTATTATTAGACTTATTATTAGAATTATTAGACATATCTAGTTAAGGAAATAACTAGGATAATAACACTTAAGTAGAAGAAATATAGGCATTTATAGAATGTTTTAAATATAGTAACTAATAGATAGACCTTAATAGAAACAAGTTAGACTTCTAGGCCTCTTATACAACTAGAGGACAGGCTCTAGAAGTACTAGAACGATTTCGAGTTTAGAATAACCTTCTAATAAGTATTATCTTTAGAAATCTTAAAAGTAACCTAGATACTATAGAAGGAAAACTAAACGTATAAGCTATTAAGGACATCTTCGAGTCTACCCTTAAGTTATAGAGAGAAAGAGATTAACCTTTTACCTAACTATAAGTAGAAGAATACTAGGCTCTAGAAGTTATATTAGAAGATATAATTATATAGTAGTATTACTACCTAAAACCTATATTAGCCTAGGAATTAGAGAAATAGTTTACTAGTAATAAACCTAACTATAATATAGTTATAGAATAGTAAATGATTTATAGAGTATTTAAAGGTAATTTATAATAAGTAATACTTTACTCTTAGAGAAGTAACTCTTAAGTAGTAGAAATTAGCTAGAGAGAGCGAAGTTTTATAGTATACTTTATTAAAAATAAAATTTACACTATATTAGAAGATAGATAGTTAATAGTAACTATAAAGATTAGAGAATAGAAACTCTAGGTTATAATTAACTTAGAAGTAATAGATAACTTCCTTTTTCTATTAGTACTTAAGAAGCTAGACGTCTCTATTAAGAAGATAGAACTATACTATCTAGATATAGTCGATAGAATAGACATAGTATATTAAAACAGAGTTATTAATTAGTAAATAATTCTAATATCTATTACTATTAAAGGATACTACTTAGACACGTAATTTAATATTATTAAGATTAGAAGCTAGAATGTAATACTTAGTATACTATAGATTAGAGAACATAATTCTAATATTAACTAGAAAGTCTAAATAATAACTTTTAGTCGATGTAACTACGAAGGATCGTAGCTATAACTATATAGCTAGAACAAGGTTAGCGCTACCTCTTCTAAGGCGCTAGAACATCTTACTAAGAGTGCTCTATAGGTTAGTAAGAAAGCTAATAATATAATACCTATATAGTATAGAGAATTCATAGAATTATTTAAGAACCTAGAGGACTTATAAGCTCTACTAGAATATTATTTATAGAATTATAAGATTAAATTAAAAGAGAGTTATAACCTTAAGAAATAGAAAATATAGCCTTATAGTTAGATTAAGCTATAATACTTTAAAAGCTATATCGTCGAGAGTTTAAAGAAAGGTTATATTTAGAGATCTAAATCACCTATTCTATTAAATATACTAGTCGTTAGTAAAAAGAATAATCTAATAGGTCAAGTCTACGTCGACTATCGAGATGTAAATAATATAACAATTAAGAACACTTATCTACTACTAGAAGGATAATATCTACTAGATAGAATTAGCTCTACTAAGATATTTATAAAACTTAACTAATAGAACGCTTATACCTTAATTAGAATTAAGGTAGGTAATAAGTAGAAAACTATATTAAGATTACTCTCGAGACTCTACAAGTATATAGTAATACTATTTAAATTAGCTACCGCGCTAGTAATCTACTAGAGGTAGAATAATAATATTCTAGAAGGACTTCTAGAGGTAATAGTTATCTATTATCTAGATAATATTCTAATCTACTTAGATAAAGTAGAGAAATATAAGAGTTATATATATAAGGTTATAAAAAGGCTTACTATAGTAAACTCTTAACTTAAGTTGTTAAAATATAAGTTTAGAGTAACTTATATAAAGTTTCTAGGCTAGATAATCTCTCTAGAAAGAATAGAAATAGACCTAGATAAAATAAGAGATATTATTAACTAGGATTTACTAAAAAACGTTAAAGATATTTAATATTTCTAGAGATTTACTAACTTCTACTATTAGTTTATAGTAGACTATACTAGAATATTAAAACTAATAATAAACCTTATATATAAAGACGTGTCTTTTATATAGAATAAGATCGTAGAAATAGCCTTTTAGATAATAAAGAAATACTTTACTAAGGAACTAATTCTATATAGCTACGATCTAGAGAAACTAAGTACTATAGAAATAGACTTATTAGATATAGTAATAGATGCTATATATCTATAACTAGACGAAAACAGAAAATTAATATCTATAGCCTACTACTCTAGAACGCTAGACCTAGTATAGTAGAACTATACTATATTTAAGAAGAAACTACTTACTATAGTCTTTACTTTAGAATATTAGAAAATCTATCTCTAAGAAATAAAGTATTAGATAATAGTTCTTACTAATCACGCTAATCTTTAAACCTTTACTACTACTAAGGAACTTATAAGTAAGCGCCTTACTAGATAGTTAGAAACTTAATTATACTATAATATTATTATCTAATATATTATAGAAATAATAAATCTAAGAGTAGACGCTCTTAGTTATAAACTAGGCTATAAAGAAGCTAGAGAATATATAAAGCTAGTAATATTAAAAGAACTATCTAATAGAGACTTAGCTCTAATAGTTTATTAAATTACAACTATATAGATAGTAGATCTATAGCTAGACGTAATCTAGAATATATATAAAGGAAAGAACTAGTACTATAATAGGAAATTATATAGTCTAAAAGAATATATAAAGTAGTTTATTAGTAAGTACTATTCGATACTTACTTATAGATATTAAGGAATATAAAGAACTACTTAGCGAATAAAATAATAATACTTTATAGATTATCTACTAGCGATTATTAAGAAGGTAATAAAGAAATATAATACCTATATCTAGAATAAGACTTTATACTAGCTACTATATAAATAGATAGATACTATTTCTATTCTATAGATACCTTAGAAATTAGTCTCTTAGAATTTTATTATTAAGCTACTAAAATCTAGAGACCTAATAATAGAAGTTAAATATAACTTAATTCTAGTTATTATAGAAAGACTTACTAAATATATAATACTAATACTATATATAGAGTTAAGTATAGTAGAATATCTAGCATTTATATACTTAAGAGATATAATCTTAAGATATAGAATATTAAAAGAAATACTCTTAGATAGAGATAAGCTCTTTACCTTAAAATTCTAGACTACTCTTATATAGCGATTAGATGTAAAAAGAAAGCTTTTAATAGCTTTCTACCTCTAGACTAATAGAGAGAATGAATATATAAATTAAGTAGTTAAAATATACCTCTATTACTATATAAACTACTAGTAGAACAACTAGGTAGAACTATTACCTTTAGCTTAGTTTATATATAATAGCTTAACTATAGAAATAATACTTA
>LKTO01000510.1:0-36272 GCA_001399465.1 Hymenoscyphus scutula | reverse complement strand
AATCGTAGTAGTTTTAAGAGAATTCTTCTAGCTAAACTTATAGACTACTATTAAGTAGTTTATCTATAATTATAGAATTTATAGACGTACTAAGGTCTAGAGAGACTATAAACAAGGCTTACTTCGTTCGTTACCTATTCTAGAATAGTAATAGTAGGAGATCTTAGTAGATTTTATTAGGCTACTACCTTTAAGTAAGGGCTTTAATATAATAGTAGTATTTATAGACCGCCTAAGTAAAGGAGTACTTCTTATAGCTTATAATTTAATAATATTATTAGAGGAATTTACTTATCTATTCATTACAACCTACTATAGCTTATATAGACTACTAAGAGTAATTATATCTAATAGAGGTCTATAATTTATTAGATAAGTATAGAAAACAGTCTATAACCTCTTATAGATTAAAAGATAGATCTCTATAGCTTTCTATCTATAAACTAACAGGTTAATAGAATAGGTAAATACTAAAGTAGAGACGCTTCTATAGTAATAGATTAATATAGTATAAGATAACTAGACTAACTAGCTACTAGTAGTCTAGCTTACCTTTAATAGACAGGATTTATTATTAACAGGTATAAGCTCTTTCTAACTTAGTTACAGCTATCTATTATAGACGATAGACCCCTTAACAGATGTAATAGCCCCTGCCTATATAAAGACTCTAATCTAAAAGAGTAAAGTAATAGTAGTAAGAATTAAGGCTATTATAGAATAGGCTTAGACGTTAATAGTAAGAGTATAGTAGGACTAGAAGACTTAAGCTAATCGTTTACGAAATATCACCCCCTTATATAAGGTTAAGAACAAAGTCTATCTAAGCTTATAGAATATATAGACAGAGAAGGCTAGTAAGAAACTTAACGCTTAATCTATAAAATTTATAGTTATTAAGGTTATTAGCCTATCTACGTACAGGCTAGATACCTTACCTAGTATTTATAATGTCTTTAATATAGACTTATTATAGCTAGCCGCTATAGATCTACTACCTAGTCAAATTATAGACAACGCTCAACTGCCTATAATCTTAGTAGATGATTCTATAGAGTAGCAAATAGAGGGAATTTTAGGCCAGCGGTAGAAGAGGCTTCTAGAGAGAGGCTCTCGTACTTGTCTCAAGTATAAGGTTAAATAGACTAGCTATATAAATCTAACATAGGAACCTGCTACTAAATTAAAGGACACAGTAGCCCTAGACACCTACCTACAAGAGCAGGGAGGGGGGTAATGTCAAGGGTTACACCCGTAGAGTAAGTCTTAGAGTACTCTAGCGACATGAGCACGTGACCTCGCTTAGTAACGCAACACATTGATCGCAACGCATTAACTTGACAGAACCTTAGAAAGAATATATAGCAGAATCCTCTAGAATAAGTAGACTAAGTATATAAGGTGGCAAGGACTCTGCTCTAGAAAGGACAATCGAATCTTCTTGTACATAGACACCTCTATAGTTCAATTCATAGCATTTACTACAAGTTCTGACAATACTCTCTCTAAGAGGCTAACCGGAGGAGAGGTCTTTATATTAGTGCTATAGAATGTAAATCGAGAATTTTCCGAACTAGTAAAGTTAGTATATAGCCTCCTTGTGTTTTGTAGCTATCTTATAGCCTTTTTAGTAGTTCTAGCCGATAAGAGAGGGTGTAGTTATCATTGTTATAGATAAGCTAAAAATCGAGTATAAAATCGATAAAATCGCGATAAGGCCTAAACGTATAGACCTATAGTAGTGGGCTCGTTAGTTATAAGTAAGAGACTCTTTAGTTAAGCTACTTTAATTATTCTAAAATAGTATAATAAGCTCTCTAAAGAGGTTTCTAAGTATATATATAGAGGAAGAGATAGATGGAGAAAAGAAGAATAGAGAGGTTAAAGAAGAGGCTAAAAGAAGAGGGGGGAGATAAAGGAACTAAACTATAGAGATAACTACTTTATTATAGAATATTAATCTGATTAATCTGCTGAATCTAAATTCATTAATCTAATCTAATCAAGAAACCCATTAATCTATTTATAATTTAATCTAATCACATTAATCTAATCATTAATCAGATTAATGATTAATTCTTGTTTACACTGGATCTTCTGCTCATCCCAATTCTTCAACTCCTTCCCAGCAAGCTTAATGGCAAATCTCCACAACATCCGACAAAGAATCACCCCCATCTCCAACCACGCTAAACTTTGCCCCAAACAGCCATGGGGTTCAGAGGAAATTGGTTGAAACGCGGCCTTGCAAAACTCAAACATGTTCTTTGCAAGCACCAGCCATCTTTCGGGTTTAGATTCATCTGGGGTTGTGAAATTCGCTCCGCAGCGGAATGCAGAGTAACACGGAACAGGCCGTGGTTCCCTTGGGTATGAATGTCCAGTGGTTATTGCTCCACCAGAGGGGACGACCCGCTGAAGGCCGTCGGAAAAGGTGGTGGGTGCCATGCGCATAATTTCGTTGAGAACTGCAGTTAGGTATTTGAGTTTTGTTGCCGATGGGGCCCGTTATTTCACTCTCTGTATGAAAATTTGAGTGGAGCTCGGCACGCAAGCTGTTCAAAGCTGTAGGGGTTTGAGAAGGAAGTGGATTGCAGCTGTGAGGGTTGTGGTCAAGGTCTCTGAGCAAGCTGTAAGAATGGTCATCATATTGGCTTCAATTTCGTTAGTAGACATTGCATTTTCAGGGTGTTCGGTATTATGCTCTAAAAATGGGAGATGTTATCTGGCATATCTGGCTCCCGTGCTATGGGAGCTCTGACTTTGTCGTGAATTGTGGGAAGAGCAAATGTTAGGTCAGCCATTACTGAAGCGGGTGTGATGGACATGACAATGATTTCGAGCGCGGGTAATACTTTATAGAGCATTTGCAGAGAGTACAGTTTTGAAATGAAGAGCTATGCTGACCCAAGGGGTGGTATTCTTTCTTGTCAAGATATTGGAAGGATGAACTAGTCGTTATCTCGCCGATAATGTTAAAAGTTGTAAAGTCAAACTATTTTACTGGATCGATCTTGTCGTCCTTGGTATCGCCGATTCCACGTTCAAGGAGGCAGCTTGTATATTCTTATATGATGGCGTCGTGTGCTCTTGTCACTTTATCAGAAAAAGCAGACTACAAAACCCTCCGAATCGAGCATGATCAGAGACATCAGCACTGACTAGATTGTGGGCCACAACACCAGGAGTTCTGGACCCCCAAACCTTTGGATCGAATGAATTCTTCGTTCATGTAAATATCTTTCTAAGATTGAGGGTCGACGAAGGAGATTTCATCGCGCGCAACTCGAACGATTTGTCCATATTTGTCGTCAAACTCCTCGATTCCGTATGGCAGGGCTCTATCTAGCATTGGTTTGATGAATGGAACACGGGAATTCGTCCAGAGAAATGGGCCGCTGTGTTTTGAAAGAGGACGGAAGAAAACTGTATGGATGACATGGTAAATGGTAAATGAGGTACCCTATGCATCAGTCTTGTACCTAATGGAGAGAGAGAGAGAGAGAGAGAGAGAAGGGGTGGGAGACTCACACCAATAATGGAAGCTAGAAGGAACGAAACAAGACTACCAACTGGTAAAAATGACATAGCGGGCTGTCTTTCAGAAGTACTTAGATAAAGGGAGATCGTGCGGTTATTTGACCGAAGTTTGTGGCTCGCGTGGGAAAGCGGGGTCCAACTGTGGTTCCCAAATAAACGAAGAGTTACAGCGAAATTGGTAGAATTTGCCTCGAAAATGATAGGAGTCAGTGTTCTGTATATGAACTCAGAGACAAATATGGTGATTCGGGCGAAACGCACAAGAGTCCGGGCCCCTCGCTCGAAGTTTGAATACATAGCAACAACATTCGATTTGCGTGAAAAATCGTGTGATACCAACATAACCTTAGGCTGAACCTGCAATGAACATGAAAAGTGGCAGCTGTGAATACCTCAGGTGTGTCATTGCATAGGTAACTTTCCCAATGTTCTAAAGCTCTAGAATAATTCGTGGTAATTATCCTGGAACAATTCAACTATCCCAACTTAATTACATTGAACGAGGAGGGAGGCAGGCACGATGCCGCTTTTATTGTCCCAAGGGAGCGAATTTGGGCATCGTTGGTTAATGTATTTGAAACAAAAGGACTAAAAGCTTCCCATGCTCGCCATGCCATCTTCCCATATGTCAACCCCCTTCTCATCACTAATAAAGGCCAAAAGACCAAATAACATATCTGTCTTAACTCGACACCCCTCACTAGGACGAAGCGACTTTCGAAATCCGTTCCAAAGCCACGTTGCCACATCCTTTTCATTCACTCCCTTGAAGTTTTGCTGCCCAATGAGTCGATACGCTTCTTCACAAAGCATCGTCGACTCGCCGTACGTGATATCTCTGAATTGTGTTTCCATGGCGGACTCGAAAATCGGCAAGGGCCTATCGTTTTGCATAAGTTCGCGAGAGTTTGCCGGACAAATTTCCGTAGAAGTTACTGTCTTGTCTTGTCCAGTTTCGAATTTACATCCTGATCTCAAGTCTACATCAACTGTTGGGGTTGTGTTTAGGGGGGCAGGAAGCGGGGTTTGAGAGAGGATCGCGATCGCAGTCTTGTTTGAATATTGACGGCATTGGATTGATTCTGCTTGAAGAGTGTCGACCTGTTTTCGGAGTGCTACGATAGTTTGCTCGGATTCATCGAGTTTGGCTTCCAGGGTGATGATGTAGTCCCTTCGACGGGCTCGATGGCGACGCTGGTTTTCCCTCACCCGCTCGAGAGTCTGTTGTGGCGTGACCTTTTCCTTCCGGTTCTTGGATCGCGTGTGTGTATTTGAAACCATTGAATAATATGGAAAATATGTGTGAGAGTGTTTGGTCGATATGTCACCGTTGGATTTCATCGATGCCATGGATTATGTAGTGGTATGATATGGTATGAGAGGAAAGTGCCACTGAGTGGAGGATCCCTGAATGGTGACATATCGAATTTGGTCATGTGAGTAACCTCGAGCTCCGTGGATCTATATCTGTTCTTCGTTGCTCCCGCTCCAACAAAGAAAAGGAATCTTTCTTAGCCATCATGGTATAATATACCGCATACTTGATACTCCATTGAAGCAATTTACCGTATATAAACTTCCAACTTCTACAATAAACACAATGGAATCATCCAAAGAGATATACGACGAAGTCAACAAACGCTACGGCTCCATCAACCAAAGTAGCAATGGCCAATACGAGCAGGACGTTGCCAAAGCATTTGGGTATACGGAGGAGGACTTGGCGGTAATTCCAGAGGGAGCCAACCTCGGATTGAGTTGTGGCAACCCACTCGCACTTGCCAAGTTGAAAGACGTATGAGTTCATCATCACTGTTTGGTCACATCACTAAATTTCGAAGGGAGAAACCATTATTGACCTCGGATCCGGTGCTGGGTTTGATGTTTTTGCTGCAGCGATGAGAGTTGGAGCCTCTGGGAAAGCAATTGGTGTTGATATGAACAAGGTATTCCTCTCGTCAAAGATCAGAACACATGTGTCATCATACTAACACTTCTATCATAGAACATGATCGAAAGAGCCAATATTAACAAGAAAAGATCCAATCTCCAAAGCGTCAAATTCGTCGAAGGAGCCATAACCTCCATCCCCCTCCCCGACAACATAGCAGACTGCATCATCAGCAACTGCGTCATTAACCTTGTCCCCGAAGCAGAAAAGCAGCTTGTCTTCAACGAGATGCATCGTGTTCTCAAGGACGGTGGGCGTGTTGCTGTTAGTGACATCCTGGCTCGGAAAGAATTGACTGGAGATATGAAGAAGAACATATCCTTGTATGTTGGCTGCATCTCTGGAGCTAGTCAGGTTAGTCAGTATGAACAATATCTTCGGAAGGCTGGGTTCAAAGGTGTGATCTGATCTTCTTGTCGTGGAACAAAGTGAGGACTCATTTGGTTATTTAGATCTCCTCATCGTGGATAGCAAGAATGACTTGAATGTCTATCACACTGCCGCTGCGACTGAGACCTCATGCTGCGGACCAGCTGCAGAGAAGTTCCCGTCTGGGTGTGGGCAGAATAAGGCAGGCTGTGGATCCAACTCATTGACCAACGAGAATACTTTGGGGAGTGAATCCAAGAAATTGGCAGGCTCATTGGATAATTTGGATTTCAATGAGTGGGCTGGTATGTTCATGCTGAGTTCCCCTTCTGCCTGCCTGACTGACGATGTGACAGGTTCTTTTCAGGTATACGCCATCAAACCAACAAGAAACTGAACCAGGTTTCATACATCGTAGAGTGCTGTATACGAGAGCAACGTTCAATTAGTCTTTTCTCTGGTGCCCATTCTTCCTCTGCAGCGAGCTATAATTCATGATCAAAAGATTGTATTAAACACACTCTTCATCATCCATACACAAATTT
Source organism: Hymenoscyphus scutula (assembly GCA_001399465.1). Lineage (NCBI taxonomy): Eukaryota > Fungi > Ascomycota > Leotiomycetes > Helotiales > Helotiaceae > Hymenoscyphus > Hymenoscyphus scutula. Next base: position 29,867 of record LKTO01000510.1, on the reverse strand, counting down.
CTTCCAATTCACCCCCAATTTCTTGACTCCCTCCTCCAAGTCCCACCCCTTAGCTTCACAAATCTTCCTAACCATGATTTCTAATTTCCGATCTATAACGTCGCCCGCCGTATGCAAATCACTTTCCACCAAAACCTTATCATCAGGAACCGCCATTAAAACCTCTATTGATTTCGCACTCGTCGAAGGTGCCATATTGATGACCTCTGAAAATGAAAAGTAGATATCGGCTGGCGTTGAAGGGTGATAATATTGTTTCAATGTCTCCGGAGGACCAGAGTAAGAGTGTAGACATATCCTCGGGGGAAAGGGTTTGCCTTCTTCCTTTTTCAAAGTCGATTCATCATCTCCGTCGGCATTCTCTGGCATGCCAGCAATTTTTCTGCGTTCTTTCTTGCTCAGTACCTCGTTCTCATGACCTGTCCAGCTTTCTTTGAGCGTGTCGAAGAGAAAGCCGTGAGCTTGGACACCATGGACAGAGACCGCTCTATTCATTGCCCCTGCTAGCTTCAACTGCGCTATCATGACCGATTTCTGATGGTCCATGGAGACACGATAAGGGGCGAGAGGTCGCCCTTCTCTTCCTCCGAATGTGAGAGACGGGTCTCTCGAAGCCAGGAGTTCTGGTGTCCATGGTCTTGGGAGCCGAAACCCTTTATCTAGCCCTATTTCACCGACCAGAGCGAGGGGGTATTTTTCCAGGTAATTCTTGGTTTCCCATATAAAAGTCTTCAGAGACCTTGGCTGTGGTAGGGAATCGAGGAACTCGAGGAACTCGGTATCTTCTGGTTTTGGTGTCAAGACCGACTGATAATGTAAAGTCTTGAAGTCTTTTGAATCGAGATCTGTTGGTTCCGAGAGAGTATCATCATACATTTGATGCGAGAACCAAGGATGCCAACCAAAGCAGGGTACCATACACTCTTCTGGCAACCAGTTCTCGAGGGTCGAGGATGATTTCAGGCCATATGTATCGGCCACCTGAGCAACAAGTTCCTGATCCTCTCCTCTCGTGCCCATCACGGTCAAGACGCTCGCCTTCATCCCCGGAATGCGTGGAACTTGTCCCATCACATCGGTAGGGTGACAGTGGGCATCGTACACGCCCAGATGCCATGGAAAAGGGGTTTCGTCGTGGCTTGTCGGTTTCGATGTTACATAATGAGAAGAAACATGCTCATGAACCTGATTGCACATCTTTAAGATGCGACCCCTTCTTTCTACGTCTGAGCAAGTTATATAGAACTCCGTATAGGTAGGTACCTAGGTAAATTCCATTCCAGGTTCCCCAGAATCGACTCAGCCCCACTCTTCCCCCGGCGCCACCTCCACTCCGCCCCGCCCATTCCACCTCGGGCAGGCCTCGCTTCCCCACATTCCATCACATGTAAACCCTTCTACAAGTACGAGTAAGAAGAAACTCTCCTTCACGCCGTCTCTGTCTCTGTCTCTGTCTCCTTTGCCATGTTTCATCAGACAAAGTCTTCTCTATCCCCACCACCTACAAAAAAAAAATAGAGGATGAACCACCTCACACAGAGACCAGCAACATGGCATTCCTTAGCAAATCCTTGACCCTCCCCCTCCTATTCATCTTTTCCCTCCCCGTCACCCTCTTCGCAGTTTTCACCACCTGTCTCGCAGTTTCGGTCTTGCTATTCCGATTTACATTAATTTACATCGACCTCGCCCTCGCTGTGATCCCCCATTATCTCCTCGGGGGAAGCAATGCCACGAAAGACATCCATCCCTTCCCTTCGCAAAGCCATTCCCTCCCCTCACCACCCCAACCGACCTACCAACGACGGAAACGGCGGACCTCTTCCTCGAGTTCTTATAGCGCCGGGGGATCAATAACCCCCATAGGACTAACCCACTCAATGTCCGATCCGCAAGCCATCCTCACTAGTCCAAATTCCTGCATTGGACTTAACACTTCCATCGGTCCAACCCGGGATTTCGAAGGCGTGGGAGGGTGGAGAATGGATAACCCAAGCGAGGAGGAAGAGGGTCTGTGGACGAAGATCAATTCTCGACTTGAGTTACCTGCCGATCATGGGCGAAGACATAAGAGGAGCTTGACCTCGGGAAGTCTACCCACGCCGAATAATATGTTCATTGGGGTAGGACTAGGGAAGGCGGAAGTCAAGAGAGGAAGAAGGGACGAGGAAACACCTGGGATGGCGATGAATACTGGCAGAGCTAGAACTCCACCCACGACCAATCTTGGAGGTGCTGGTGCTGGACAGGAGAAGGATGCCTTTGAAAAGGGAGTTTTGATGATGGGGGTTGGTGGGAAGGGCAAGGCGAATAGCAATGGGAGTACAGGGAGCACTGGAAGTTCCAAGAGCTCCGGATTGAGCATGAAAGGGCGGTGACGAAAATTCTTTGTTTTATAATGATAATGAAATGGAAACTGGGGTTGGGAAGTGATGGGGGATTTATTGGTGTTACGGGGATTGGGTTGTTGAACTGGAAATATGGAGGAGTGTATCATTTGGATCCGCAATTCGTCCTAGGTCAATTTCGTGGATTATCCAATCCTACTCGTAAATAAGACTACTTGCACACCTGTCGCTCCCATAGTATCCCGCGATTCAGGTAACGCCAAACTCCAACGCCCACCTTTGGGCAAATCCATCCTAACGTTCATTAATCATACCCCGAATCAGCCCTTCAATCCAGGGTCCTCCTTCACTCAAACAGTGTTCCAAAAGTACCCGGCATAAAAGTGCCTCGAGAACTTTCCGGACTCCATATTCACAATATGCACATCCCCCTTCTTCCCATTCCTCACAACAACCTTATTGTACTCTTCACCCCCGTCCTTCTCCAAGTCAAAGCCCAAACTTCTGTATATCTTTAATTTCAAACTCAATTCATCCTGCAAAAGTGCTTGTCGTTTTTCCGTTTCGATTCCGCCTTCCGCGCCCTGTAATTCAAGTTCCGAGAGTCGCGACTGCAGATCCGCAAGTTGTGAAGAGAGACGTTCCGCTTCAATCTCGAGATCTGTAGCTGCTTTTGCGATGCGAAATTTTTGTGTATCGAGTGATGCGATTTCTGAGGCGTGGGAGGCGGAGGAATGGGAATTTACGGTGTCGTGGTGGTTGTTGTTTAGGGTTGTGAGTGTTCGAGAGAGTTCTGTTTATTGGGTATTAGTCGCTGTTTCACCGGAGATCGTAGTGTACTGCGCACTTTTTAATGAGCTTTCTGCTTCTCGCATGCGCAGATTTCGCGCTTGCTCGAGGGTGGAGAGTGAGTCGTTGATTCTTGCAACTGCCGCCTTGTCGGGCGCGATGTTGAAGTTACCAAGAGTGTGCTGTATGAGCTGTTTGATGGTTAGAAAATATGCGAGTGTCAGTCGCGATTGAACTTACCAACGCTGGGTTCTCGTCGAGAAGCATTTTGAGATGTCAGAGGCTGTATTGGGTTATCTGTGTTTGCGACAGAATTTACGAGCAATTGATGGCGATCGTGAATGTTTATCACGGAAGGAGGGCCTCCCTAGCAACTGCCCAGCAACGAATTTGGCAGCACCTGCCTGTAATGACCTGGTGACGTACGTACCTACCCGCAAAGTCACAAGCCACTGCAACGACGCCACATCCAGTTTCCTCAACTTACCTACCTACCTACCTCTTCTGCTCATAACCATCGCTACTTCCTCATATACCCAATACAGCTCTATCAACAAATTCTACTTGACCTACCTACCTACCTACCCGAGAAAAGCTGGAACAAGTGCAAGATGGGTTCATTACCATGTAAGTATGCCTAATCAAACTTTGGATCCGAAGCTTCTCCTCTATACCCGTTTTGCGATTTTCCTCTACGCATACTAACTCGAGACGGCCTTGCTAACTAGACGGATTGCTCTAGATGCTGCTGATGCTGAGAGGTTAGTTCTACCTTCTGCTCCTTCCTGCTCAGAGGAAAAAAAAACACATCCATCCCAAGATCCGTCAAGCCAGAGGGAAAGCAACAGCGCTGACCAACCCCCAGCCCACTGAAGCCAGCAGAACTCCAAGTCCTCCGCTCTCAATATGAAAAGGAGGGCGTCCACGTCGGGGTCCAAACGAAATTCAACTTTGCTTGGGTATGTTCTGCTCCTCTGCCAGTCGTCTTTGACCCCCCCCTAACATGCTGTCTCAGGGTCTCATTAAATCCAACACACGCAACGACCAACAAGAGGGCGTCCGTCTCCTCTCAGACATCTTCCGCACGTCTCCCGAGCGTCGACGAGAATGCCTCTACTACCTCGCCCTCGGAAATTACAAGCTCGGAAACTACGCAGAGTCACGGCGGTATAACGATCTGCTGCTGGATAAAGAACCCGCCAATCTGCAAGCCGAGAGTTTGAGGGGCTTGATCGATGACAAGGTTGCCAAGGAGGGACTGATGGGTGTTGCTATTCTGAGTGGCGTTGCGATTGCGGCGGGAGTGGTTGGTGGTATGATTTTCAAAGGAATTGGTGCGAGGAAGAGGTAGTGAGAAGTTATGGGGATATGAAAAATGGTGGGGGTTTTCTTGGGAAGAGGAAAGTATCAAGGTAATGGTGGGGAGGCTTGCGTGTTATGAGGATACCGACTGTTAATATTGTATGAATAATTTTTACATTACGGGCATGGGGAGATATGGGTTGGTATTGGGCGTAATGAACATGATATTCCCCTCCAGGAGTCGCTCACTTGCAAAAGTGAGGATTGTGATTGTGGTTGATAGAAGAGTGGCTAGTGATAGTAATATACCCGCAGGTGAGAGTACCGGGGTGTTCGGAGGTTCTGGTGATTGTCATTTCAGTCCAAAAGGGAGGTTTCGGTGAGGGTGAGACTTTGACGGAGAAGGGAAACGAAAGTGGTAGAATCAGGCAAAGAAGGCACTATTTTGGGCATTGTTGACTTAAAAAAAAACCACAGAGCAGCTAGCTGGAGGTGTAGGTACGAGGATTGAGGATGAATTGTTTTCATTGTGCCCAACAGTTCCCACCTGCCATTGGTAGTGTACGTCCCTAGGTACTTGTAGTGGTTTGCTGCTTGTTTTTGGATTGTTGCTATCGATAGCAGGGATTGGGCTACCGGTACCAGTCCAGTCCATCCGCTCCAGCTGCAGGTGCGTCACAGGGCGAGGACGGCCCAAGGAGCCTGACCTGGTGGATCTCCTCTTGGAGGTACTGTTGCTACTTGTATACCTAAAGATACCAAATTCAGAACTGAGCTGCTCTGCCCTGGTTGTACTCATAAACTTGCATCTCCCACGACACAGTCGCATCAGGCTCTCCAGCATATTCACATTCACATTCACATTCACATTCACATTCCCATCAGATTCGATTCCCACACATCTTCCCAACTCAGCTCTGAATACCTCCAGCTGTACTTATACCCCTCATCGCGAGGTGAGGCGATTACCTATTACCTACATAGTACTTGCACTTGTATCACGCACCCCTATTGAACAAGCCTCCCTCCTTACCTACGTTGACAAAGTCAAGAGGTGCAAGGTCAACCACAAGGCACCTCAGCTTATAACAAACCTTCGCGCGACCACCACCACGACCACCACGACAACCATAACCACAACCACAGCTACGACCAACACCTTACTCTACCCACCATCTCCCCTTGTGATTGATTGCACACCAGCATAGTCTTCCTGTCTAGTTGTTGCCGCATCTCAAGACAAACGAACAATCAACCCTCCCCCAACATAAATTCCGCTTCTCCGATCCTACCTTCGACTCAAGCATCTCCCCTCACCCCTCTCCCCTCTCTGGGCATCAATCTTCAAGACGGCTTTCCGACTGCTGCGCAATACAGGCCTGGCTGTGAGTCTCGGCTTAACAGCCCTCGCCGCCTACCACGGCATCCAGGACGCCATGGCAGACATTCCAGAGAGATCGGGACATGGCGGAGGTTCAAGGTTGGATGCCCGTGAGAGAGAAGTCGTCTTTTGCCACCAGTGCCATTCCGAGTGGTATTTTGCCGACCACCGCCTGGTCTGCCCTACATGCGAAGGCGAGGTGACAGAAATAGTAAGCCCCTGGTGGAATCTTGGAATCTTTTATTGTATTATCCGTGTACTGACTATGCTTGGAGATAACTCCGGAAAACGACCCAAGACCAGACAGTACCCCGCCGAATAGCCCCCCCGAAATTCGAGATCTCCATAATCACAACCCATGGGAAGAATCAAATTCAGATCCCGAGGAGGCAGACATCGAAGAAAGCGTCCGTCATAGCCCAAGAGGGGGAATCATCTTCACCCAAACCGTTCGGCACATGGGTCCCAACATCACTCGAATCAACCGTAGACAATCAATCCCACGCAACCAAGATGCTCATCCAAATAACCCCGATGTCATGATGTCCGCCTTCCAAAACATGCTAACGGCAATGATGGGTCCTGATATCCGTCCTGGCCAAGCTGGGAGATCTGGTCCGGATACTCTATTCGGGGAAGGCCCAAATTTTCAAACTTACAATGGCCGAACTCCCGATGGACATAGAGTCACGGGAGGAAGATTCACGTTTCAAACAGGCAATTTACCACCCAGAGATACAGATGGTCCTCGGGCTGGAGGTTTACCGATAGATACGTACGAGCCCCTCCTTTCTCGACTCCCTCCCATTCCTCCCAGTGGAGAAGGTTATCTCGTTATAATTTCTAGAAGAGACAGTCCTGACGGACAACCCAGATTCCTCGCGAGTTTGTTCTCTCCCATGGGTGGAGGACCTGCTCACAATCATGATCACCAACACCAAGAAGAACATGACCATGACCCCAACGATCCTGACAACCAGCAAAACCGTGGCCCCGATGTCACTGCTGGACTGCCTCCGGCTCTCCGATCCCTCTTCCAAGCCATGCTAAATCCGGTAAATGCAAGATCTGGAGATGCCGTTTATTCCCAAGAAGCACTGGATCAGATCATTTCGACCTTGATGGAGCAGAATCCAACATCCACAGCCCCAGGTCCTGCTCCCCCAGATGCCATTGCAGCTTTACCTAAGAAAAATTTGGATGAAAAGATGCTCGGTCCTGAAGGAAAGGCAGACTGTCCTGTGTGCATGGATGATGTCCACCTAGGCGACGAGGTGGTCTGCTTGCCTTGTTCGCACTGGTTCCACGAGACATGTGCATCAGCATGGTTGGGTGAACACAACACTTGCCCAATCTGCCGAAAAGGAATCGATCGAGTGGACGGACCTGCCGCTCCCCAGAATAGGAGAGCCAGTGCCGGTAATCTATCATCCGGAATTGGCCAGCAAACTCGCAGAATGAGTTTTGGTGCGCGAGAGAGGCTAAGCCGAAGTAATACCACAGGTGGCAGAAGCGAGGCCGAGAGAAGAAACCACGAAGCCAGGTTAGAAGCTATCCGCAATACTGGAAGACTAACACCAACACAAGAATCTCCTTCGAATTCAGTTCCCCCCCTTAGTTGGTCAAGTCGAGCAAGCTCCAACTACAATCTAGATCCTGGCTCGGAACGGAGCCGAGAGGAGAGCTCACGATCGCCGAATGTTTCTGGTGCGGCGCCTTTGTTTCCAAGACCGAGATACCCCCGCCAGGATACGGGGAATTCGCGAAGTAGTAGGGATAGTGAGCAGAGAGCTCAGAGAAGGGGTTCGCAGCAAGGTTTAGCACGTGGCTCTGAGTCTAGATCTGAAGGTGGTGGGGGTGGAGCTCTTTCGTGGATTCGAAATCAACTTCGGGGTGGTGATAGGAGACGATAACCGCTCTATCGGGACGTGAGGATTTCTCTTCTTTGTTGAAAATATTTTTAAGCAGTCAGGTGTTTCGAGATCTCTCCTCCCCGTATCCCTGCGTGAGCTTCCAGGAGGATGAGAAATACTGCGGTGATTACAGGCACTTTGTTGCTACTTACTTTTGACGTTTTGATGGATGACAATTACGTTGTGGGACTTGCTGGGCGCACATAGACATAGCAAGTTTTTTTTTCCAGGATGAGCGAGAGAAGTGCGGGTACATACCTCCCTCTTGTGGGGGATGTGTATGTCATAAAATGTCATGTTTTGTATGAAGTCAACGGGCCTTCGGATATTGCGAAGAAGGCATTGTCGGAAGACGAAGGAAGATATGAAATTGCGGATGAAATTGCTCGAGATACGCAGGTAAAATGATTCGAGGGCGTATCGTTGCTTTTGTGACCTGTGTGTGTGTGCCTGTGTAGACTGTGGAGTCCCGTAAAAAAGTTCGTACCTACACTGCCTTCCTTCCTCTTGTATGGTAACATGCCAGAAGTAAGAACGAACACTTCCCCTGCACCTACAACATTTCCCAATTTTCCTTCAAAATTCGGATAACCTGGGAAAGGTGCTAGCCGGAAGCACCACGAATCGTCCACCTCCAAAATGTGCCCAACCACGATATCAACACCTGAAAATTTACGTCTCAAAAAGGGCTCCCATTGCTCTAATCTTGAATCTTAGAGGGTATTGCACCAGAGCATTTGGAACCGTGAATAAGCCTCCCACCATATAGTTTGACGTCGTGTTCGGCACATTGTTTTTTGACTGGGGATGTGGACTCGGCCTTGTCAATTTGAGAATCTCCGGACAAGAACTACAGCAGCGGCCGAGGAAGAATCGGTTCTTGGGGTCTTGACCTACTTCAAGAATGGCAAGAAACTTACATGGATGAGCGCTGCAACAAAGGCTGTGTCGACCTCGTTTTCTCGAATATTGAGATATAGCTGAGGGATCGGAGAGTTATCAAGGAATTTCGTGCCACCTGAAACTATGCTTAAATGGTCTAAAGACATGGAGACCGAGAGATGCGATGAACAACGAATATGGTCCTACGGATTCTGGACTGGAACAGCCTGAATTACAAAGCTTACCTGTCATGACCTCCCAATGAAAACTCGACTTTTTGAAAATGAAGGAGTATAACGACAGCAGAATTAATCATAGGACAAAAGTAAAAGTGACTTTAGCTTAGAAAAGTATGACACCCTCGATTTATCGGGTCCCTTGTTTACGACCATTGAGGACATAGCTACTGAGTCTGATGTAAGGAAATGGAATAAATCAACGAAGGATGGAAGTGTTCTGGAGCTTTATGAAACGGGTTGCATGAGGGTGAAAAGAGGCTGCGTGATCGGGGGTTTGTACTGGTATTTAGTCTAGATTTGAGGTTTACTGGCCATGGAGGAATCCCAAAATCTGCTGAATGGCGAGTGAGGTAGCAACCACTTGAAGTATTATTGGCCTGCTGGTGCTTCACGTAAAATTACTGTTTCGTGTTGAAACAAGTTACGAATGTGCAATCAGCAGTAAGCTGTCAATTGAAGAGCAAGCTGTCGATAAGAGAAAAGCTGGTAACTGAAGATGTACCATAGCCATCAATCAAGTGAAGATGAGTCGCCCTAGGATCTAAAAACACTGTCACAAGTTAATCCTTCGGAACCTGGCTTAGTTGTGGCTTACTTACTTGTGGTTTGCTTGTAGCTTGCAGGTTGCTTATAACAGCCTCTACGTGTCCTGGAAAAGCGTTCCAATCTAGTCTCGCCTGTAGGTTCGACTAAACCTTTTGGTAGCACAACAGCAGACAGTATTCAAACCCCCCAAAAGCTATGTACCCATCTACTGGGTACTTAGGATCCACCTGAGATTTATTTCATATTTTCACGACTTTTTCTGAGAGTAGAAAGTCGTTGTTGTAGTGGTGAATAAGTATTCAGTCCTCTTGGATATCATCTTAATTGTTCACTGTTAAGCAAAGTTGGTGTTTACAGACTTTGTTGTGGTTCATAGCTTGATCTTGTGAGTTATTTGTATGCATACTATTAACATATCATATGTACGCACTCAGAACCGAGACTCGAGTCAATGCTACTTTTGACCCATGTTCCCCTTCAGACATCTCGCGCATTATCTCGATCATGCGTACTGTTCGGGATCTGTCAGTGTAGATTCCAGTACTCGATGCAGTAGCTAAGTGAAACTGACCAGGGGACGACTGAGTGAAACTGGACAACGATAAGGAAGACTTACCAATATCTCCTCGTCCCCTGACAAACAAAGGATCGTTTTCTGCCAATCTATCATTCATGCCTTCCTCCGTCTCGTCGCCATCGTTCCCCTCCACCCGCCCCTCTCCCTTAAAAACCCCACCGATGTACAAAGCCTCCAAAAAAGCTCGATGGTTGAAGACCCACCATACCTTTGCTTCCGCCCTAAAGACCTCCCATAATTTAAAGAAAGCACCGATAGCGGAGTGGGCTGCATCCAAGGCGCCGGGGATGTTTGCTGGTACTTGGGGGCTGGACGAGGAGTGGAGGAGCATGATGTTGTGGTGGTAATTTGAGGTCAAAAACAAAGTTTGGCGAAGAATTCGTAAGGGGTTGGATGCTTGTAAAACTTGTGTGGAGGGATGAGGGATTGGAATTATCGGGGATAATGAAAGGTTTAAGAATGAAGCTGGGAAGGAGTTGTGGATTGCGTTGAATTTTTGTAGAAGTTTTGCTTTTGCAGGAGGCGTTTGGTGGATTGGGAGATCGAGGGAGCGAGGAGTGCAGATAGAGTGTTGAACGAGAGTTGCGAGACGCCAGGAGAGGGTTATGTATGCGGTATCTGTGGGAGAAGAGTTTTGATCATACGTGAAAGAGGAGACGGATACGTCGGTGTGGGTTGCTGATGGGGGAAGAGAGAGGAGGACTGTGAGGAAGGTGTCTTGGAGCAGGACGGCTTGCCAGAGCTTGCGACGGGATTGCTTTTCGACTTTGAGAGAGTCAGTTCGGGAATTTGAAGGGAGCGGGGCGATATAAATTTTTGACAAGAGAGGGGATGTGAGAAGGGAACGAGTACAATTAAACTTACAGGAGGTAGCATTGGGGACCACAATATTAGGATCTCGGTGTAAACCCATTGCATATGCTTGTCTAATCAGTATTCCAGCAAACGCCCAGCTAATTTAACCAAAAGCTAGACGTCAGGGGTAATTTATATGCTGAGAGCTTGACAGAATTGGTGGTTCACTTACCCATCAGAAGCGTGGTTATCGTTTATCAGAAAATAGGTGACCAGAACCATAGCTTGGATAGAACGAACGGAAGCCTTGTTTAAATAGGAAGAAATCCTCAGTGCTTGATGAGCAGCAGAAACATAAAATTCCGCAAATTGTTGTCGTTCTTCTGGCAAAAAAGTAGTAACAAATTGAGTTCCCATGGCCAACATAGCAAAGATCAAGGCAACAAGTGCGCCGTCTGCCTGGTCCTTTTCTGGTCTTTCGAGATCACAGAAGAGTCCGTAGTCTGAGTAGAAAGTGTGTCTATGAACCATGGGATAGACGGGATCAACGCATTCAAAGTACCGCTCAAGGAGAATGTCTGCTTGTACTTTTTCTGGGAAGACATTTATCACTTCTTGCAACCCTCCTTGGCGAGTCCAGTAATTTTCAAAAGGATGCTCGGAGCCGATACCGAAGACGTTCGAGGCAGAGGGATGGGAATAGGGGACATTGGACAAAAGACCTGTAGACGAGGAAACGGAAGCACTTCTTTCATGCTGACTGGATATGATTGGATAATTGGGTCTTGGTGCTTCGGTTGCTCGTCTGACATTGTTGGTGGATCGATTTGTTTCTCTATGGTTCAATTTTTAGTCCTAGTCTTGATTAAGATGAACGAGAGGACCACTTGCGCGAGAATGTTTGTATATTTACATATTGATTGACGTTTTATACCTATCGATATTTAGACAAGTCGATACTTTGAAGCAACATTACTAACACGCTAGGCAGTTCGGCCTGCGTCTATCACACTGTAAATCGTTAGCCAGGGTTCTTCAGATACAAGAGTATAGAATTCGATTCTTAAATTTCTTTTTTGATATAAATGAAAGAAAGTCAATTGTGGATCGGATCCAAACCAGCGCCAGGCACTACTCGAGTACCGTGAAGTAGATGGCGGAGACAAAAATCCAATTCTTTGTATGTAGTCGCAATGATCCAAAAATACCAATGATCTAGGTACCACCAACCTTGGTCTTTCTTTCTACGCACTCCTCACAAGACAAGGTCGGTTTGTTACGTGTCTGTCTTTTCTTAGGAGGTTGTGAGCCGGATGGATCATCTTCATTCTGTACACCTGCACCTGCAGTCAAGTCGCCAGAGTCGCTTATGGTCGTCGGTGCAGGTGGTGGTGATACAGAAATGGTCGCCAATGAGACCGGCGGTAATATGGGATTCATTAGGTAGGCCAGGGATCTCTTATATATAATTCGTCGAAGTTGTTGTATTCCAGGTTGAAGGGATTAACAGTGCCATGAGCACAAGGAAGTGCGGGGACAATAGGATACTAGTAGGTAGCCTCGAGCCAACATTTCGGAAGTTATTTCCCCCTAAAACTGATTCACTATAACAATGAAAATACACGGAAAATTAAAATAAGAACATTTAAGTAAACACCTAAACTATACCTAGGTACTTGTAGGTAAAGCCAGTTGCAATGGAAATGGAAAGAGTTCTGTACCACGTGATCAGGATAAACCCGCCGCGAACAAGGGTCAAAACTCAGCGCGTCGCGTCGCGTCCCCGAATATTAATTACCTAGCGCTGAATATCCTCAAATACTTAGCCGTCTTCACCAAACCCCCCACCAACCTCGGATCCAAGCACTTTTGGATGATTGGGAAGACCGGCTGGACTCTGGAACGTTATCTTCGAGCCCAACACCAGACGAGTTTGAAGTACTGAATCAATTACACGTGGAAGACATTGTACGAAAGAACAACGCTGGGGTAGTAATTCAACACAGGGCGTGGCCATTGGGAGATTCCTTTAGAAGTGACGGTGGTTTGGCACCAGGTAAACACAAACACACTGGGATATACCTGCCGAATTTCCACTGAACAGGAGGCATCTAGAAACTCCTCTTCGAAGAAAATCAATATCCACCCCCCTTCTTCGCCTCCACTTTTCAATATGCTATCTGCATCCTCTCCCATCGCGTACCCTCAAACCTCGTCACCTCCCGGACCGAAACGTTCGCGGCCTTCCGCAAAGGGAATAAAGAAACCGAGGGCCGTGGGAGGATTTTTGATTGAAGATGATTCGGAAGAAGATGATTTCGTTCGAGCCGAACCCTCTCCCAAACGACAGATGTTAGACACAGCCAGACTGCCTAGTCCAGAAAGTCAGCCGCACGCGAACATCGATAGGGTTGATATAGAACCCCATGGAGGAGAAGGCAAAACATCACTCGAATCAATTCTCGGATCTATGGGCGCGGCATATCCCGTCATCGAGGAAGAGCTTCTGGATGAGCCCATGATTGTAACCCCGGATTCACAACCCGCAGAACTGGACGGAACACGCGCTCTGCCATCATTTCTTGTTGGTCAACAAACTAAGGTTTCCAACATCGTAACCTGCTCCGGGAAAACAATCTCTCTCCCGCAGAGAAAGAACTCGGCGCCTGTTTCTTTCGAGCAGTTAGTGGCGGCTAGATCAGTCACGAAAGCTGGAAGGGCGAAGAAGAGTTACTATGGGATTGATATTCACAGTTTGATAGACGAGGCAAACCAGGAGACCAAAAAGGAGCAAAGGAGGAGAGCAAATTTACCACAAGAAATTCTACCCTCGGTTGAAAACCCAGTGTTGAAAGGGAAACCACGGAGGATTTTGATGTGGACTGAGAAGTACCGCGCGAGACATTTTATGGAACTCGTGGGCGACGACAGAACACATCGCCAAGTTTTGAAGTGGTTGAAAGCTTGGGATCCTCTCGTCTTCCCAAAGGCCGGAAAAGCCAAAGTGGTGGCCCCAAAACGCCCCGGAGAGGTTGACGACGAGAAGGCTCACAAAAAAATCCTGCTTTTGACGGGCCCCCCAGGTTTGGGAAAGACCACCTTGGCTCATGTATGTGCTAGACAGGCTGGATATGAGGTTATGGAAATTAACGCAAGTGACGAGAGAAGCAAAGACGTCGTGAAGGGAAGAATCCGAACCAGTGTTGGAACCGAGAGCGTCAAGACCGGCTCGACTGTTACGTCGAAAACTGGGCATGTTCAGAAGATCGCCCACCCCTTATGTATCGTCGTGGATGAGGTTGATGGCGTTGTGGGAGGTTCAGGTGGATCTGGCGAGGGTGGGTTTGTTAAGGCTTTGATTGACCTGATACAACTCGACCAAAAGAACACATCGGGAATCAACCCAAATCCAGGCCACGCAAAGAAGAAGAAGAAGGGTGATGACTTCCGCCTCATGCGACCGCTGATTTTAATTTGCAACGATGTTTACCATCCTTCTCTTCGACCCCTTCGTCACTCAAATCTAGCAGAAATCATACATGTTCGAAAACCTCCTTTGGATGCGGTTATTGCTCGTATGAAGTCAGTATTCGAGAAAGAAGGTGTGTCCTGTGACAATGACGCCGTTCGAAGATTATGTGAAGCTACATGGGGAGTAAGTCCCACCGAATCACGGAAAGGGCGGGAAGGCACAGGAGAAGGAGATTTGAGAGGTATTATGGTCGTTGGAGAATGGGCAGCAGGAAAACTCAAAGCATCAAGCAAAGACGGCAGGGCTCGATTGACGAAGAAATGGGTTGAACAAAACATGACATCCGATTTATCACATGGTGGAGGTGGTGCAAGAGGTGTTGGAAGAGGAGGCGCAAAGGAGGTTGTAAATCGTGTTTTTTTGGAAGGAGCAGGTTTTCCGAAACCGTCGCATTATGACCCAGCACCTGGAATTTCAAGTGAGTTGCCAAAGTCACAACTTGGTGTTGCCGAGCTGGCAAAGAAGGCTGGTATGGATAGATTGAGAGAGATGGTCGACACAAGTGGCGATATAGACCGTATCGTCACAGATATCTGGTCCCAATATCCCAGTCAGCCCTTCAACGACGATTCCATATTATCGAAACCCGATGCAGCTTACGAATGGTTAAGTTTTCACGACACATGCTCTTCACGCGTTTTTACTCAGCAAGCATTCGAATTGGCACCATACCTAAGCCAACCGATTCTTGCTTGTCATCATCTTTTTTCATCTCCTGCACGTCACTATTTTGGAGGTGGCAACGGCACCAAGAAGTGGGGCGAGGAAGAAGAGGTTGAAGATATCATCCCATTTACTGGTCCTCGGGCGGATTATGAGGCGTTCGAAGCAGAGAAAAGCAATCGTGCGACGATCCTCGCTTTACAGGCAAGCCTCAACCCTAACCTTCTGAGGAGTTTCCGAAGCCCAGAAGATATTGCGATAGATTTCTTACCGTTTCTTATCAAAATTATTACACCAGAGGTGAAGCCAATTATCGTAGGCGGAAGTGGCGAACAAAGAGGCATTGCCAGTGTGAAAAAAGAGACCGAGAAGGCGATGGTTAAAAGGGCCGTAGATGTAATGGGTGATGTTGGTGTGATCTATGAACGAGGCAAACTGGAAGGTGACTTTGGAAATAGAGCCACTCAGTGGGTCTATCGCATGGAGCCGTAAGTTTGGTTTCCTCCTTTGGTGAGAACAGTACTAATGGCATGCAGACCTTTGGATATATTAGTTAACTTCGAGACAACCCCAAATGCAGCCTCGGCCCCACCACCGGTCCGTTACGCCGTCCGTCAAGTCCTTGACCAAGAGTACCAGAAGAATATCATCGTTCGTGAGAATGCAGCTCGTCAAGCTCGATACCGAGCAGGAAATCTGAATGACGATATGGACTTCTCCTTCGCGAAATCTAAAGAAAATAAAGGTCATCAAGCTGTAGAAAGAGTACTGGGTCCAACGAAGGACTTTTTCGGACGGCTGCTCGTCGAGGATACTACTGCTCTCCAGGAGATTGATGGTAATTCGGAGAAGAACGGCAAAGGGAGCCTGGGGAGGGAAGATACCAAAGTCTGGGTTACTTATCATGAGGGCTACTCTAATGCAGTTAGGAAACCTCTTACTGTTGAGGACTTGTTAAGGGGGCTGTAGGTTGTATATTTATATATTTTATATTAAAGCGCCGACTACGGTTGGGCTTGGGTAATGAGAAGTTTTGAGTATTGCTATTTATTCCTGTACTTCGGATTTGCTGTTTGTTTACCATGGTACGTGGTTTATGTTTCATGTCAGAAGTTTGGTCATTGCTTGAACATAGTGTGCAGGGTACTTTTAAAAAACATGTTATTTCCAACAATGGTAGAGGCCCTCCCGGTGGACACTAAACGTGGCACCATTACTTCTCTCTACCTTATTAATAACGCCTGTATCATAACACAAATACAATCAAACCTTCCAACGCTTCCTAACAATGTTGATTAGTACTCTCCGCGACTTCCCATAATTTTTATACATTTTTACGACCCGTTGTTGTTGATTTATTATGAAGAGTCGCTAAATTATGGTGCCACATTCAGTGTCCACCGGGAGGGGGCCTTACTTATAGCAGTGACCGTATTTGTTCTCGTCTCTTTCGCTGTTGTTTAATGTGCTATGATATCCACATCTCGTGTTTGCTACTTGCTTTTGCTTTTGGTGTCCACTGACTTCGTGTTTTGGGAAATTACTGTCGATTTCTCTTCTAGCGAGGGTCAAATCGCCCCATATAAACAAGCGAACCTTTTGCAGTTACACACCACATATTTCCATCTTGTTACAACATATTTAGAGGGAATATCACTACAATTCACGTGGTTCACGTGACCTGGAGAGGTTATATAAGTTTGTAGGTTTAAGACAATCGATTTTTACAACAATTCCGGATACCCTTTTTTAAATGATGATAGTTTGTTTGAGATTTGCAAAATGCAGAATTGTGTATTGTCTAGCTGAAGATGCGATGAAGGCAACCTTTTTCCAGTCCCCCGTATCAATTTGCATTGTACATTTTTGGAGTACTTTTGTACAAAACAAACGAATGCACAGTGGCCATTGCTCTTGAAATTCCCAAGGAGGAGAAATGAAACATTTTTACTTCTGATCACAACTGTTATCAAAATTGTGTGATAGAGAAAGTTAGAAGAACTAGAAAACTAGATTGTTGAGATTATGGTTCCCACAAGAACTCCTCAAAACCCCAGAACATAACTTTTCCTGCTAGAACGTAATTAACTCACCATTCACTAGAAATTACACACTAATAAGTAATATCTGAAATATAGTATGATGGGTTCTCATTTTGTTGTTCAAGAATTCGCTTCTAATTTATAGGTAACATAAGGATAGCCCTAGACTGATCCCAGGTAGCCTGTAAGAAGAACGGAATTCTAATCTGAGGGAGTATATCTACAGAATATCTGCAAATGGCAAGAATTCAGTAACCAGACATATAGCCAGCAGAAGAAGAAAATAGTGGCGCCCCTATAGTAGTTATCTCTATGTCGCTCGTTAATCTCAGCACTAAAAATTCGCTGTTGGGTGTATTTCAATGTTTAAAAAGCCAGGCAACCATCATAAAATAAGAGCCAGCTAGATGATCTAACGTGAAGGAAGATGTGGACAACCTTTTGGAAGCCTAGCTTCAGCGGAAGCGCCAGTGAAGAACAAGTCTACATTGAATCTTGAGGCTAGGCTGGAAAGGTGAGACGTAATTAAGCTGAGATTCACTCCAAAGCTGAAGCCAAGTATACTCTGCTGTCTGATAGTAAGGAAAACAGCAATATCGGAGTCCTCAAATTACCTAGCATGTTAGCGAGCTGGCAGGCTTTTATTTACTTTAAGGGTTTAAGCAATAGCATCCAAGAACCTTCTAATAAAAATAGAGCTCCGTTTAGCGTTGGAACTTAATCCCTATTCAACACAAACCTCTATTCACTGGAGCACAGCTCCGTTATTTTTTCTGCTGCCGAGACTTGATGTTGAACGTTCAGCGAGCTGAACATAAAATCTGTCACGCCTTCCTCTTCGGCCGTCTTCCTTTTGCAACCAACAAACATCTTCCTTTTGAAACCAACACAACTCCCCTTCCTCATTCCTCCTTCTTCCATCAGCAGACTACCTTGGCATCTCTTCCACAAGGTATCCTCTTTTGCTGAGTCAGAACGCTAGCTCTGCTTTCGACAATAGAATTCGTAAAGTTCAATTGCGAACTCAGAGGTTAATGGTGAATCGAAGCTAGGTGACCCACCCTTTTCCTCCGGCGCCTAGAAAAACCTAAAGCTTCTCACTCACTATTCGTCTTCGAGGTCGCCATCGAAGTCGCCACACACCATTTTCAAAATGGACCGTCTCAGCAAGATCCCAGAGTTGGCGGCCGAAGCCTATCAAGAAGGAAGACCATCAACCTCTCGCAACGACCATGTCAACGAGGTTCCGACTTGCGCAGCGATCCCCAATCACGACCAACGTCAAAGTTACAGTCCTCCTCAAACTCTGGTCAACAACCAACCACACCCCAAAGATTACCAGGGTCAGCAACCTCTCAGTCAACTACCACCCTACCAATCCACTTATGCCACTCCTTCAGAGTTGCGTCCCCACTCTATGCCCCGACAATTCTCTCTTCCACCACAAGGCCTTCAGGCTCCCCAAAGCTTTCAAACTCCCCAAAGTTATCAACCTCCACAACCCTTTCTTTCAACGCAAGCTTTCCAGCATTATATTGAGGATGGTGCTGAAAGTTCTGAGCCTCAAGCATCCACTGGTAGGCAAGAACGATCTCATGCCAGAGCTCAGAGCAAAGGACGTGTCACCAAGCGCATGAGTTCTCCCAAGAAGGGTGCCAAGAAGCGAATGGCTGCACGCATCAGTGATTCTTTCAACGTAGACGAGGATGAGGAGTCTCTGATGGTTGATGACTACGAGCAAGGTGATGACAGTGCAGCATATCGAGCTCAGATGGATACGCTTTCACAAATAGAGAGACAACAGCATTACCCGCGGGAGAGTAACCCTTCGCCCGAATACCAACCTCAGCGACTCCCCGCTCAAGAGTTTACTTCTGCCGCGTATGAGAATTTGTATGGAGGACGGGATGGTGAAGGTTTTGGTCGTTTTTCTCATCAACCTTTCCCAAAGGTCCCCGGTATGCAACCATTTGAAGGTCAAGGCGATATGCGTGAACCTGTCCATAGTGGTGGAGCAGATTCTGGTCGCTCGATGAGAGATCTTTCAAACGTCCCGGTCATGGTGGAACAGGATGAGATTTCCGATGCCTACTTGAAGAAGCGTGGCATTGATCGCCCTGCCGGTGGAAAGAAGGTCTGCAAGCGTGGTTATGGTGCTAGTGATCCAGAGAATATCCGTATTGTCAACCTCCGCGAGTTTCAAGACTTGAACTTCGAACAGATTAAGAACATTCTCAATAAGGAACGGATCGCACGTGGCCATGATCCAAGGCTGACCACCACCGGTGTTGCTAATCGATATGGACGTACCGCCCCTCTCCTCTTCGCCAGTCGAAACCTCCAGTGGATTCCCTTGAATCAACGCCGAGGGAAGAACATGAACGAGGCAGTCTTATCACCAAAGGTCAACTGGACCGGTGATCGAGACTCAATGCTAGTCGATGCTGTCAAAAAATGGGAATCAACCAAGTGGGAGGAGGTTGCAAAGATCTTCAACCAAATGAGTGGATGCAATGCTGATGTCCCTGCTGTTTCCTCCCGTTGGGTTTTACTTTAATGGTAACACAACCTCGATTTTCACAGGCGTTCCCTACAGAACTCTCCTTTGTTCTATTTTCATTTGTGGTTTAATTAGTTGCATTGATGACTGTGGTCTCCACTCCAGGTTACCAGGTAGAAGTTCCACAAGCTTCGATAATATTTAATGGACTGACACGTTGGACTGGGCAACTTCACAACGCACACTTTCCCTTTGTTCTATTTCCTTTCTCAACGCAAAACATGGCTTATTCTCGGGGGTTAGATAGCGGTAATTTTTGAATGAGAAATCATAGGATTTTTCAAGCCAACAGAGGTTGCTTGTACATAAAGACATAACAGATGCTGGCACTGAAGACAATTCGGGCAAGACTTGATGTGTTTCGGTTAGAGCTCGATCATGGAGGAAATTTTACATAGATGAATAAGATTTGCGTTGAACTTAATTACTTATGACTGATGTCGCGGACGTAACTGCTGTCAAATATGTATTCAACGTCGAATCTCCTAGCTCCACTTCCATGGTCGACTGTGCCCAGATGGAGAACTTTTGGTTTGAATTTATTATTTTTTATTAACCTCCGTGGACCTCCCACTGTCTCATTTTCCAAATTCACTCGCTGTCTTATGGAAGATGTGAAAACTGTTTTACGTTCGCCGAATACTTTTTATCGACGACAGCAAATGAGGTAATGACAATGCTCATCTGATAAATATTATATTCAGCATAAACAAGACGGATTTTGCCCCTCTCCACTAGTATATTCAACTTTTACTTTCTTCAACTCTTCTCCAAGTGGAAGAAAGAGAATGATGAGGGAACTTTACGGGCTTGAATAGGTAGAACTAAATTTGGAGAACCTTAGATGTCAGCTAAAGTGAGAGGTGTAAACCCGTCAACATCGCCCTCGGTTTTGGATTTTTTTGCCCCCAATATGGCACTTTTTCTTATTAGAATTATCATGAGTAGAAATCTTAGG
Source organism: Hymenoscyphus scutula (assembly GCA_001399465.1). Taxonomy (NCBI): domain Eukaryota; kingdom Fungi; phylum Ascomycota; class Leotiomycetes; order Helotiales; family Helotiaceae; genus Hymenoscyphus; species Hymenoscyphus scutula. Next base: position 9,340 of record LKTO01000510.1, on the reverse strand, counting down.
GATGTTCTTCAAAACCTGTTCATAAGTCTTTTTGATAGTCGTTACGATTTTTATCTGTAGGAAGTTATAGCAGGGTAGAAACGAACTAAGAATATGAAACTCTGAAGCTACTCGCACTACATGTTCATCATAAACTCCCCGAAATAATTCTCAACTCCCTTGACATCCTCCAACTCGCCAATAAACCCAACATATTGATCCGGCCGAAGTACCACCAAGCAACCTTCGTGGCCTACTCCATAATTCTCATATGCTTTCCCATGTCCTTCGTGGTAACTCATATCATCGACAAAGATCTTGCTGTAATCCCATCACGTTCCTCCATCAAACGGTCTGAACACTTCTGGAAAAGCGAAGAACTCAACACCAGTACGTGGCGAAGAATGAATAGCAAGGATATCGATAACCGAATTGAACGGCTTCTCGGGAGGCGTGATTTTACGAATGAAAGACTCTGGCAAAGTAAGCGTGTTACTAAGTCGTTGCACCCTTTCCATCTGCTCAACCCCCGCAACATCCCCCGCAAAAACCACAATCCTGAACCTCCCATCGCTTTTAAGATTTTGCTGGAATTGCCACGGCCTAGCATCTGCCTGATTCAGAACCTGATAGGAAGGCATCCTCATTCCAACCTTGATTTTCGTCGCCAACTCTGCCTTTCCAACAAGTCTTTCGCCATTCTCCAAAGTATTGACCGCAACCTGACTTCCATCCCCTTGTTCCTCAGAATCTCCATCTTTAGCAACCAAACAACTAGCCCCATAATTCACCGCCACCCCACTGGCGAATAAATTCCCCTTGACAAATACGTCCTTGAACTCATCCATACTAATGCCCTCCTCATCAGCAACATCCTTTGCAGGTCTCCCACTAAAAAGTCTTGAGAATTTATGATCAAACGCAATGAGATCCTGCGCCACTCTCCTCCTCTCACTCTGGTAAGTTTTCAAAATCGAACGTTTTGCCACACCGTTGAGAACGGAAGCGATTTTCCAACCAAGATTGTAGGTATCTTGCATACTTACATTCATGCCTTGACCTGCTTTGGGGGAGTGTGTGTGAACTGCATCACCAGCTAGGAAAATACGTTCGGATGCTGAGAAGGAGGGGGAGATTCGCTGGCCGATTTGGTAGGCTGATTTAGGGTTAGCGAGGTCAGATTCGAGAGTTATCTTGGGCTGAGAGAAAATGCCGTGATGGGTTGAGACTCACCTGTCCACCAGTTGCAGTATTTGTATGTGAGTTTGTATGGGGCAATGGTTTTCTGGGCGCATTGTAGAATCATTTGAGGTGTTATGTTTGTGCGATCGAGCTGAAATTTTCAACGAGCGCTTCTTGATGGACCGTACTTGGTGGACTAACCTTGGCAACATCACCCTTCTCAGTCGTCGTCATCTGGATACAAAACCTGACAAGTTTATTCTCCCTCGGAATAATCATAACACTCCCGGAGCTCGCAGAATGAATCGCGCATCTCATCCGTATATCCGCTATCATCTCATCAATTCTCTTCCTTTGTCAAAGTAACCTGGAGACTTAACGAAAATCCGTAATCGGAATAATGTCAAGTACACCCCAAATATAATCCGTCTGTTCCCCCTCCAAAGCGAAACCCAACTGCCTCCTCGTCCAAGAATGCGCACCATCACAACCAATAACATAATTCGCCCTGACGACCTCACTCGTTCCAGCTCTTTCATTCCTATGAAGTCTCTCTAGGATCTCGTCTGTATCATCAGTATCCATGTTGCTCCTAAACAGCCCATCCATAGCACCCCCCTCATTCGCCTGACGTTCTGGATTTGGTTCCTCGGAAAGATGTTGAAGTTTGACTTCAATGGGATATGCCCCAAGATCCTCGGCCTCACTCTCATCAAAGCTTAAAAATTCAAGAAGAACCCCTCGCTCCACTTTGATCTCACTATACTTGTTCAAAGATTCGAGGAAAAAGCGTTCAATACGACCTTGATGTAAAACAACCTGTTGAAAACGACTAATCCCAGGAATCGTATCAGGAATCCTATCCGATCTCCTAATTCTCCCCTCCTCATCCGGATTCCAAAGACAGATTTCGAGCATGTGGTTACTCTCCTTCCAAACACGGTCTGCGAAGCCGAAGGAGTCGAATATCTAAGCACCATAAATCTCCACCGAAACTAATCGAATCGCCTTCCTCGAATAACAAGAACCGTCCACTCACCTCAAGAGTCCGACATTGAAGACCATCAGCCTGCCTACACGGATGAACAAGTTAACCGGGGGCTCGCGAGTCAAATTTGGGTTGAATTGAGTAACATACCCACTAAAGATCTTTGATCCCCTCTTATCAATAATCCTCGCATTGATACCGCATCTCGCCATCCAGGTAGCGGCCATGAGCCTGCAATTACTCTTAGGAACCCATCGTTCAAGGAGAATTTACTTGAAGACTCACCCCGCGGGGCCGGCACCAATGATCAAGACATCGACTTTCGAAGCTTCAGAATCCATCACCTAGACTCTGAGGATTTCCACACAAGTTGTTCGTTGTCGCAGAAAGGAAGAATGAGGAAATGAATTGAACCACGTGAAAGCAAGGGCGAAGCAAAGAAGTAAGAAGAGAAAAGAACCACACACTATCCAACGCACACAAGCAACTGTAAATTCTTGTACTCAATGACCACGAAAAGAATAGTTCACACATAGAAGTAAATACGACCAAACACCTCTTCTCTAATTGATTGGGGATGAGCTCATGATAAAATAAAAGGCTGAGAAGTATTGACACTTGTCAGACCATATAAGGGACACGAAAGACGCCGCAGTGTGGTATCTCGTACGCCTACATGCACTTGTATTGGTCGAGGTACATACCCGAAAGGAAAGGTGGGGAAGTCGGATAGTGAGCCCCAGCTAACATATGCTATTGTTGGTAGACTTTGATTTGTTGCTTACTTTCAGTGATAACTACACCGGCGTGTAACGGCGAATTTCCTCTAAGATCTAGGTTATCAAGTAAGCTCGCCGACACTCTCAGTTCCTTTTGGACACGAAAATTGTGACATACGCACCCCAGACCATTCTCTTGAAAATCCACAAAGACGCTTCAATCATCATTGAATTACCAAACAACTCGATAGGTTTCGTAAGATTCCCAATCAGGAGATACCTCGCCAAACAGCCTAATGGGGCGTCCTACCATCAGTCATTTTACACATGCCCGAAGCGCAAAAACCACAACTGAACCCCCATACGCAACACTCCAAAATTGGTGGTTTCACTTTCACCGTAGTTTTGGTCGCAGTACTGGATTCCACCAGGAGGAAGAGGAAAAAGAAATGGGGAAGGGATGAACAAGAGCCAAGGGAGGCAGGCGTAAGAGGATAAGGGAACAAAATTGTTTTACTACCCTCACTGTAGATAAGGACATCAAAAAATGACAGTTGCAGATAGGAGGATTAAAAAGCTAGGATTTAGGATGAAAAATGAACGTGCAATCCAGACTTCACAAAACCAGCAAATTACTCCTATACACAATGTAATGCAGGTATACTTATGTCTCGCAACTAACCCAACGGCAGCCAGCCGGAATTCCGTCCCAAAGCGTTCCCCCTTATCCCAGATGTACCACCGTTCCGTCCCCCCAACAAAAAAGAAAACAATCCAAAACACCAAATCGCCGGAACTCGTTTTGCGGAATATGAGAAAAAGCAAGTCTAATTGTGCATAGCACCAACATCATTTTCGCTGACCTCGCTGCCAACTTCGGTCCAGCTTCCAGGAGTACTGATACCCTCACCGTCAACGCTCATCATATCGGCATCGCTGGTTGCTCCGCTTCGTGGTGCCCATATCTCTTCTCCCGAACCCGAGCCCGAGCCTGCCAGAGACATCGAGTCGGTAGGTGTCAAATCTCCAGGCACTGAGATTGCTGGATCACTAGACGTGGGAGAACCAGGGACGACTTCGTGCTGTGGTTGAGGTGATCCGACTCGTGGGGTACTAGGAAGTGGCGAATAAAAACTGCTATTAGCATTATCTGCCCACGCATGAATAGAAGCATAAGCAGAGTCGTCACGGTTTGGCTCGGACATGTTGGTGAAGTTATAACTCTCCTCGATCATCTCAGCAGAAGGTGTAGAGACAGGTGGGTCTTCAACTGGTTCCGAAGTATCAATAAGTTGCTCGGCGATGGTGGCGGTGGTCTCGCGAGTGCGTGTCACTGGCTCTTCGTTCGCGCTGTAGAGGTCCGACATGGTTTCGTATCTCTCGGAGAGTTCTGGTGCCATAAGACTTGCATCAATGGCTCGCTGTTCGTCGAAATCGATGTGATGTTCGTCACCGAAAGGATTCGCATAAATGGAACCTCGAGTCAATCCTCGCACACCAGCACCACGGTTTCGGAGACCTTCCTCAGCTTCCGGTTGTACATCCGTACCTGTGTTGTATACGTAGGTTCCCTTTTCGGCAGTGTGATCTTCTTGCAGGAAATCGTCAAAGCTGGATCCACGACTTCGGTTGGCGGCGGGTCTGTCTCCTGCCACCTTTCGTTCCTTTTCGAGTTTCTCTAGATGCACGGCATTCCAGTACATCAACTCCTCTCGTTGTCTTCTTCGGGATTCCTCGTCGGCGTCGACTCCTGGCTCAGCCGAGCTTTGCATGAAGCCTTCTGCATCCTCGGGGCGGTTGAGTCGAGGCTCTTGTGTTTGTGGGTTGATCTCATCGCCGAGGGAGTGCAAGGCGATTGCTATCCGGCGTCGAACATCTTCTGCAAATTGCCGAGCTTGGGGGGATTCGTAGACTGCGATAGCGGCCTGTAAAAATTCAGAAAAAAAGGCTTTCGAGGTTTGGTTTTGGGGGAAGGGAAGTCTTACAGCTACAGCGACACTGACGACAATTATGGCGCCTGCAACGGGATGGTTAGGCATGGTTCAAATGTGGGAGTATGAGCAATTTCGTAAATGCAAATGACAAAAAGAATATGACTAGAAAGGGAGGACTGATGAGGTTGTAGATGCACACAAGAACGGAGAATTAAAAGGAGTGGTGAATAAAATGGATGCCTCGAGCAGCAGGATCGTCTTGCGTAGGCGGAGGTCCTCGTCCTCGTACAAGTAGTAGTAGTCCCGCCACTCTGCCTTGCAGGGAACGGGGTGATCTGTGGTGACCGGTCCAATCATAATTCACACAGGAGGGGAGGTGGGGCGAGGGGGAGGTTGGGGGGTGTCTCGAGTGGTGGCTGACCTTTTGCGATAACCACAGGCATTTTGGCAGTGGTTGTGAGTAGGTAGGTAGGTAGGTAGGTAGGTAGGTAGATTTGGAGGAAATTGAAGGCATTCCCGTCACGGAGGAGAGAAGGTGTAAGATTTTGAGGGTAGAATATCCGGAATATCCAGGCATGACGACAGGGAGAGTTTGGGTGTGAGTAGGTACCACCTTACCGCTGTACAGGGTAGTCCTGTGGGGGAGGGCCTGGCGCCTGGGCTGGTGGGATACGGTAGATGTCGATTGCGGTTGAGGGGCAATCTACTTGGAATTTTACAGTACAAGTTTTACAAATTGATATCCTTTTTTTGTGTGGTGTTTTTAACACTCTAAGCATTTCTTGATCCACTCTAACATTCTTAAAAAAAGGCATATAAATCCAAGTGGCAAAAGCTAGAGAGAGAGCGGTCGTCATGCGAATCATTTCCTAATGCGCCACGCATAATGCGCCACAGCGGGTGAATTCTGTCTTCTGTCTACGGAAGGTACTCGAGTAGTCCTGTAGTCACCTCACGCTACTCGAGTACACCTGCAGCTGTCGACTCAAGAGTCAAGGAAGGACTACTCGTACTTCGTACAAGTTTTGAGTACTGGTAGCTTACCTATCTACCGATCTGAATCTTGACTACCTTCCAAACTAGTGGAGGCCACATTTCCTGGCAAAAGATACCCGGCACCATCACGTTGTTTTCAATAACCCCGATGATTACCGCGGCTCGACTAGGTAATATATGAACATTTCCCGTCAAGTGTAAGTTACAGTGACTACAAATTCATTCCTCTCTCAAAACTCTGAACCATACCAACCTCCCCATCAATTACTCCCTCGACAGCCTATCTCACAGCCTATCTCGAAATGACTACCCCCGAAATCAAAGGCCCGGGCCTCCTCTACGTCAACTCGAAAATCTCCAATCCCCTCCTCAACGAAGCAACATTCATGAAATGGTACTCCACCGACCATATCCCAGAAATCTTGAGTACCTCAAGTATAAACTCCGCTTTACGATTTAAAAATGCGGATCCCAAAGCTGATAAACCGAATTTGGTGCTTTATCCTATGCAGGATCTTGGGTTTACGCAGGGAGAGGAGTTTAGGAAGATTAGGGTTCATAGTGAGATTCTACCAGAGGGGTTACCTATTTATGAGTGAGTGTGTTCTCATTTTCTTCTTGGGGAGGGACTGGTGTTCGGAGAGAGGGGTTTGTTCTTCTCCATTCAGACTACCTTTAGAAATGTCAACGCTGACTCAAAATGTCCTTTCACAGTTTAGCGGACGTTGATGTGAGGTATTATGGGCTGGGGGAAGTTTATGATCCAAAGAAAAATGGGAGTGGTGAGTCTACTCGTCTTCCTTCTAAGGATTCGGTGGGGCACGTGGACTTGGAGGGAACTAGAGGAAAATATACAGATGAATGATTTTTAAGAAAAGTGCTGACGATTTTGATTAGCACCAACGAAGTTGATTTTAACAGCCGGAATAGAACTAGGTGCGCAAGTGACAGACCAAGATTTCAATGACTGGTACCAAAAAGAAGTACTTCGCCGTCATCCCCTCTTTGTTTTCTCAGTCTCACTGACCAACTCAAGCATATGGAAGAACTCTCCCAAGTCCCTAATTACCTCCGCACGACAAGATATAAACTACTATACCATCGTACAAACGCCCAATCGCGTATTTTGAAAGGACTGCCACCAAGAGACGAAGACAGAGCAGCCCAAACTCCTCCAAAGTATTTGGCTATTCATGAATTTGCTACTGAAACACCTGATTTTAAAGATATTATGGAGACCGCTAATACGGAATGGAGTAAGAGGATTTTAGGGAACATTGAGAGGATGGAGATTCCGAATTTCATACTTGTTGAGAGGTATGGAGATGGAAAACTTTTTCATTAGGGGTTGGGGAACAGAGCTTTGGAGTATCACTTTCATTGGCAGATCTTCCCGAGAAAACCATACCCTCCATTGTACAAAGTTTAGAGTTTCACAGGACTTCACGATTAGATGTGGTTTCTTCCGATTAACAAAGTCGAAACAAGATCTAATTTAAGGGATAACATTAAACCTTACATCAAGTATACCAGGTTGGCTCGGGAATCTAGAAAAGTCAGTGTCAATCCACCCATATCCTAAGAGAATAACCCACCTTGTCCAGCAAAGCAAATTCGCCAACCTCCCGGTTTTTGTACGCCACAGGGTCATGGAGAGAATGCGTTCTGACGTCTCTCCAAAACCGATCAAGCCCAACCTTTCTTCCAGTTGCACGAGCCCCGGTGACTTCAAATACACCGGCTGTAACCCTCAAAGCAGTATCTGTCGTCACAATCTTTGTGCTAGCGACCCATTCTGCAACTTCCCCCCGTTCTCTCTCGGTTATTCCCCTCTTCTCACCATGCTTGTTGTAAACACCGGCTATTTCAGAGCCAGCACGGTCAGCCAGAGTTTCAGCTGCTCTGAGATGCGCAAAGAAGTTTCCGTAGCGCTCCAAGATATAAAACTCCTCAGTTGGAGATTCTTTGTTGTCTCCGCCGAAGGGCCAAGCACGTGTGGAACTCTTGGTATATTTCGCAGCGAATTCTAACGAGCCGAGAGCAATGCCAAGGTAGAAATTGGAAAAGACGAGTTGGATCGTAGGGAGAAGAAGAGTAGCGAATGGGATACTAAGAACTGTTGGATTAGGTTTTTTGGTTGACGTTTCCCAACCAAGTGCATCAGCCCAGGGAACCTTGATATCTCCAATCTTAACGCTACCGCTCTCCGTCAACCGGAGACCAACGTTGTTCCAGTTATGCTGGTAGTTGGGTTAGCATGACGGGGCTGGCTGATTACGCTATTTGGGATTGTGACTTGCAGCAAATTCAATGCCAGGCTGTTCAGTTTTGACCAGTGCAAAGATATGATGCTCGGTGCCATCAAGAACACCCTCGAGAACGGTCAAGTCCGAGACCACACCGCCAGTATTGAAGTGCTTGCGACCATTGAAGATTACATGGTCTCCAGCGTCAGTGATTTTGAGATCATTATCTCTAGGGTTTACCGCTCCTATCACACCGTCAATATGATATGATGTCTGACAGGATCAAGGGTGTTTACCAACCTCCAACAAAATAATTGTTCTCAATGATTAACCTTTGCACTCTTTCCTTCTGCTCATCAGTGCCGACTACATTTGCAGTGGTAGACCAAAGCAGGTGATATCCCAGTAACATTCCAATACTCCCATCACCCTTCGCAACCTCTCTAATTACCTTGTAACCAACCTCCCAGGTTTGGCCACCTCCACCCAAGGAGGTCGGCCCTAATACCTTCAAAAGGCCTGCACTTTTCAACAGAGAAATCTCCGCTCGGGGTGATTTATTATCAATGTCTCTTCCTGGAGCATCTTCACTGAGTATTTCGGACACTTGACGAGCTCTTTGGATCCAGCTCTCAGCTTCCTTTGGGAGGCCGTGGCTTAAGAACTTTTGGTGGTGGTTCTCGTACACGCTGGGATCTGTTGCGGTATATGAATCCGAGGAGAGATTGACCTTAAGGGAGTTCTGAGTATTGGGTTTCTCGGCGGCATATGTTTCTTTGGTGATAGATGAAGCCATTGCCGCGGTTCAAAGCAAAATTTGGACGGCAAAATTTTGCTTGTAGCCAGGTTCAAAAGTAGATTTGACACTGTGACAGGCCAGGGAATAGCAAGATCCCACAACCATATACTCGGGATCTGTGGACAAACCCAATTGCAACCCCTTGAGCACTACATCGAGGCGGGTGATGCAAATCCATTGCATCCACACGCAATCCCTAATAAAAAAGCATTGTACCACAAAGCCACACGATAAGGAAATATCTTGACGAATTGCGCAATATTTGAGAGGCACCATGGCAGAAACGGGCTTGTCTTAGTGGAAGCTACAGAGACTCGGAAAAGTTTCCTGTAGTAGGAAAGAGGGGCTAATGTAGTGCACCATGAGCATCCCTCATCACGTCAACCTCCTTACCAACGCCAAGAGATCTTGATTACCTGGGGAGAGTGTGAGAATATATCTTCACGTGACCGGTTTGACGGACTAGAACCTCCTTAAATGAAAAGAGGGGGTTGGGG